>CAUYPK010009411.1:0-17834 GCA_963574355.1 Loris lydekkerianus
GGAAAGGGCACACTTCTACACTGCTGGTGGGAATGCCCACTAATACGTTCCTTCTGGAAGGATGTTTGGAGAATACTTAGAGATCTAAAAATAGACCTGCCATTCAATCCTATAATTCCTTTACTAGGTTTATACCCAGAAGACAAAAAGTCACAATATAACAAAGACATCTGTACCAGAGTGTTTATTGCAGCCCTAATTGCTAAGTCATGGAAGAAGCCCAAGTGCCCATCGACCCACGAATGGACTAGCAAATTGTGGTACATGTATACCATGGAATATTATGCAGCCTTAAAGAAAGATGGAAACTTTGCCTCTTCCATGTTTATATAGATGGAGCTGGAACATATTCTTGTTAGCAAAGTATCTCAGGAATGGAAGAAAAAGTTTCCAATGTACTCAGCTCTAGTATGAAGCTAAATTATAGCTTTCACATGAAGGCTATAACCCAACTATACCACAAGACTATGGGGAAAGGGGCAAGGAAGGGGAAGGGAGGGGGGAGGTTTTGGTGGAGGGAGGGTAGTGGGTGGGGCCACATCTATGGTGCATCTTAGAATGGGTACAGGCGATTGCACTAATGTACACAGCTATGATTTAACAATAAATTTTTTTTTAATTTTAATTTAATAAATTAAAAAAAAAAAAAAAGAACAACAACTTCCAGAGTGGTGAAAGAATTAAAAATGTCCACTGGACATCTGAAAATCATGACACCCAAAACACAACCAGGCTTATCAATTTTCTCAATTAATGTGAATGGTTTAAATTATCCTCTCAAGAGGCACAGACTGGCTGACTGGATACATAAACTCAAGGAACTAAAAGTAGACCTACCTGCAATTCCTCCACTAGGTATATACCCAGATGACCAAAAATTATTTTACAATAAAGACATTTGCACCAGAATGTTTCATGCAGCCCATTATTATAATTCATAATAGCCAAGACATGGAAACAGCCCAAGTGCCCATAGACCCATGAATGGGTTAACAAATTATGGTATATTTACACCATGAAATACTATGCAGCCATGAAATACTATGCAGCCATAAAAAAGATGGAGACTTCACATCTTTTATGGTTACCTAGATGGAGTTGGAGCATATTCTTCTTAATAAAGTATCTCAAGAATGGGGAAAAAAGTATCCAATGTACTCAATACTACTATGAAATCAATATATAAGCACCTACACACTCATGTGAATGGCAAAACATAACTATAGACCAGAAAGTAGAAGGGAAGAGGAGAGTATGGGAGGAGGAGGGCATTTGGGGAGACCTCACCTAATGTGCACAATGCAATGGTACATTTCAAAACTATTACGAAATGAGTATAAGTGTAATGGATGTGTTACTTAGTTCAATGTAAACATTTCACATTGTATATCGAAGCAGTACACTGAACCCCATAGATGTGTCAATGTACAAAGTTATGATTTAATAAAAAATAATTTTTTAAAAAAGGCCAAGGCTAGCAAAGTATATGCAAATATGAAAAAAATTGTAATATATCAATACATGAACAACAAAATAGCTGAGAAACCAATCTCATTTACAATAACTACAAAAAGAAAAAAAGTCCTAGGAATAAACTGAACCAAAAAGGTGAAAAATCTCTACAAGGAAAACTACAAAACATGGATGAAAGAAATATGACACAAAAAAAATAGAAATACATATTATGTTCATGGAATTAATATTAATCCATATTAAAATACCAATGACAGTCTTCTCAGAAATAGAAAAAACAATTCTAAATTTGTATGGAACCACAAAAGACCCTGAGTAGCCAATAATCCTAAGCAAAAAGAACAAAACTAGAGACATCTCACTGCCAGAGTTCAAAATATGTTGCAAAGCTATAGTAGGCAAAATGGAGTGGTACTGGTATCAAAACAGACACACAAACCAATGGAACAGAAAAGACAACCCAGAAATTAATCCATAGATCTATAGCCAACTGAGTATTTTTATGCAGAAGGAGAATAGACCCCGCCCACCTCTCAACCTATATAAAAATCAACTAGAAATGGATTATATGCCTAAATGTAAGACCCAAAACTATAAAACTACTAGAAGAAAACATAGGCAATGGTCTAGGAAAAGATTTTATAAGACCTCATAAACAAAGGCAAAACAAGCAAAAATAAACAAATGGAATAATGTAAAACTGAAAAGCTTCTGCACAACAAAGAAAACAATCAACAGAATGAAAAGACAACCTACAGAAGGGGAGAAAATATTTGCAACCTATTCATCCAACACAGAAATAATATCCAGAACTATACAAAGAACTGAAACATCTCAACAGCAAAAGGCCTTAAAAAATGGACAAATGATCCAAACAGACATTTCTCAAAAGAAATTTGTTGGCCATTATACAAATGGCCAACAAATATATGAAAAAGTGCTCAACCTTTCTAACCATCAGGGAAATGCAAATCAAAACCACAATGAGGGGTGGTGCCCGTAGCACAGTGGTTAGGGCGACAGCCACAAGCACCAGGGCTGGTGGGTCTGAACCCAGCCCAGGCCTGCTAAACAACAATGACAACTGCAGCAAGAAAATAGCCTGGCGCTATTGTGGGTGCCTACAGTCCCAGCTACTTGGGAGGCTTAGGCAAGAGAATCGCTTGAGTCCAAGAGTTTGAGGTTGCTGTGAGCTGTGACACCACAGCACTCTACTGAGGATGACATAGTGAGACTGTGTCTCAAAAAACAAAAAATCAAAAAGAACAAACACAATGATATAAGAGCTCACCCCAGTTAGGATGGCAATTATAAAAAAGAAAAAAACAAATGCTGGCATATGGAGAAAAGGGAACTCTTATCCATGGTTGCTGGAAATGTAAACTATCACAGCAATACAGAGAACAGTATGAAAACTAAAACTAAGCTAAACTAAAAACAGAACTGCCACAGAATCCAGCAATCCCACTATCAGGCATTTATTCAAGGAAAAGAAATCAGTGTATCAAAGAGACACCTGCACTCTCATGTTCACTGCAGCACCATGTGCAATAGTCAAGATGGGGAATCAACCCAGGGTCCAGTAAGAGAAGAATGGTAAAGAAAATGATGTCTATCTACACCATGGAGTATTAGATTAATTGTTGTGTGACTGATTAATTCAGCCATAAAAAGAAGGGTATCCTATAGATGGAAATGGGAGACATTAAGCCAAATAAGCCAGCCCCAGAAAAGTAAACACTGCACTGTCTCATTCATACCCAGAAGTTTTAGGAAGCTGATCTCATAGAAGTAAAAAGTAAAACAGAGCTTACTAGAGTCTGGGAAGTGGGAGAGAGGGAGGGAGAGAGATGTTGAAGGATACAAAATTACAACTAGAGGGGCGGCACCTGTGGCTCAGTGAGTAGGGCGCCACCCCCATATATGAGGGTGGCCGGTTCAAACCCGGCCCCGGCCAAACTGCAACAAAAAATAGCCAGGCATTGTGGCGGGCTCCTTTACTCCCAGCTACTCGGGAGGCTGAGGCAAGAGAATCGCCTAAGCTCAAGAGCTGGAGGTTGCTGTGAGCTGTGACACCACAGCACTCTTGTGAGGGTGACAAAGTGAGACTCTATTCCTTAAAAAAAAAAAAAAATTAGAAAAAAACTACAACTAGACAGAGGACTAAGTGCTAGTAGTCTACAGCACAGTAAGATGACCACAGTTAGCAATAATACATATTTTCAAATAGCTACGAGAGAGGGTACGAATGTGCGCAACACAAAGATGGTAAATGTTTGAGATGGTGGATGTGCTAATTTCCCTGATCTGACTACTATGCATTACATGTATCAAAACATCACTCTGTACCCTATAAATAGGGACAATTATTATGTACCAATGTATTGTTTTCTAACTTCCCTGAAGCTCAAAGCATGTATTATGTATCAATTTTAAGAAGAGATTCTATTTCAGTAGGATTCTAAGATCTGGGGGGTGAAGACTTCAGGATTTTAGGACCCGTGAGTCCACCTTTGATAAGATTCTCACACATGAGCCTTTGCTACTGGGAAAAGGGTTGTCAGGAGCTTCCTCTGGCTGGGAGTGGGTTACCCCTCTTCCTTCCCACCTGCCCCCGCACTTTGTGGCTTAGAGAACATAAATGTATTCTATATTTCCCCTGTCATACTCCCACCTTATCTGCACATTCCGGATTCCAGAATAGGTGCTTGATACCCAAATTTACTCTGCTGCGTACAGGAGCTGAGCGAGACATTAGCTGCTTTCCATAGGTCGTCTTTTACGCTGTGTTTAGGTAGCTCCTCCTATGTGACAGATAAGGAAACGGGCCTGACGGAACCTGACTTCCAACCCAACTCAGTTTGGCTTTAAAAATGTGGCTCACAGGCAGCACCTGTGGCTCAAGGAGTAGGGTGCCAGCCCCAGGCACCAGAGGTGGCAGGTTCAAACCCAGCCCTGGCCAAAAACTGCAACAACAACCAAAAAAATGTGGCTCACCTTCTCCAGCCAGCTGCTTTCCTGAGGACTGCTGCAGAGGGACCTAGAGAGGGGTTTTAAAAAAATAAATGGAAACAGAAAACAAATAAAACTTGATTATTTAAGCTCACACTGTCCAGCCTAACTTGGACTTGTGCCTGGTTTCGTCACACACATTCCAGCTTCTCCACCCCAGTCTCTCCTCTCTCTGCGGCCCATGGAACTGGTGGCATCTCCTGTACTGCTTTTCAAGGACAATATGTGGCTCTGTTGCTTCATTAAGAAAATCCTCAGAGTAGGGCATTTAGCAGTCAGGACGGGTTAAAGCCCACACAAGGGCTGAGCACTCACACGTCCGGTGGTGCCAGGCCAGGAATAATCAGGGTGCAAACTGGCCACACTCCACAAGACTTTTCTGTGAGTCTAAATAGAACAGAAAATGAGCTGTCAGTTAAATTAATATGGAGAGTTCAGGTTTTGTTTTCTTTTCCTCTCAATAGGTGAGCACTCAAAGCATAAGGCCAGAGAATGAGTTAAAAATAGTGTGGCAGTACCCGCTCAATGCTTCATGACAGAAAGGGCACCATCAACCACACAAGAGCACTGCGGAAACGTGGAAAAGAAATAAGAACGCAGTGGCAGGTGCGGCTAGATCAAGCACGCTAACACCATGAGATTGTCAAAGGCTCCAGATGAAACCATGTTGTGATATTATAAAATAAGAAAATGTAGAGCTCCAAAGCATGAAGCTTTTAAAATAAGAATGTTTGTCTCTTGGGGTCAAGTCATAAATCCTTATATTCGCTCACATAGCCCCTGTTGTTCAACTCCCAAACCTCATCCCCTCTACGGCAACACTCTCGGCCCCACCTGAACACCTCTCATTTGCTGCCAAGCTCTCTTTCTGCCAGGTCCTTACTTCCCTCTCTGACACCTAATTGTAGATAAGGCCTCCCAGCTATACCTTTTAACAGATTTATGCTAATGCACTACTTTGTGGATATCAAATGATACGTTCTCCTGCTAGAAGGTCCACTCTCCAAGGCATCAGCTTTGCTTGCTGCTGTACGGCCAGCTCTAGCATGGTCACAAACAAATGGGTGAATGTTGGTGGCCACCTGAGTTTCAAACTGCCTACTTTCTTGACATGCAAGGAAGGGATTGCTTTTTTAGTTTATGTATCAATCAGGGTCCAAGGTGAGAAGCAGAGCCAGTAGGAGTTTTTCTTGCTGCTGTTTCTCAATTTTGGAAATTGACACCTAAGAATTGTACACACCTGTGGATGCACGGATGTGGCTGTATGTGCAGTGGGCAGTGATCAGATCAGGGGGGTCAGCACATCTGTAATCTCAAACCTTTCAGCCATTTGAAAGTGTATAATGTATTATTGCAGGCATTTTTTAAAAATATGTTCACTTATTTATTACAAAGAATTGTCTTACACAATGGTAGGAGCAGCTAAGCAGGCTAGCCCCTGTGGTGCTGGCATTTGGGAAGGGAGGTCACAGCCAGGCCAGAACACCAGGGTTCCAGGAAGGAACCCTGCAGAAGCCAGGGCCCTTTGTCCTGGAGCTGGATGAACACACTTGGCCCAAGAGTAGGTGAACTGGAGGTAGATCCAGCTGGCAGGAAAATGGGGAGGCCAGGCCATCGAGGCGACTCACCAGGTCAGCAGCAACAGCGAGGGCTCTGCCTTCCCAGACAGTGGAAAGGCTCTTCACCAGGTCAGCAGCAGCGAGGTCCCCGCCGTCCCAGACAGTGCAGAGGCTCTCCGGCTCGCTCTGCTCTGCTGTGGGGAGTCTCTGAAATCTAGGGCCTCTCATTTTAAAAGCCTTTGATTAAGTCACCAACAATAATCTTCCTTCTGACTAATTTAAAGTCAACTCATCTGGGACTTAAATTATAGCTGCAAAGTCCCTTCATGGCAGCACCTAGATCAGTGTTTTATTGGATAACTGGGAGAAGCTATGCGGATGCTGCAAAATAGCCGTTTCCCTGCTTCTGTCCTCCAGTTTTTGCAAGACAATCTCTGTTGTAGACCACCCTTCTCAGAAACATACTAGAAAGGGAATTCAGAGGGGTACGGTTCAGCTAAGCCAAGCAGACACACCACAGAACATCACGGTCCCACCGCAGGACGACCGCCTCGCGGACGTCCAGGTGGAGCCTGACTGAAAGGAATTAACATCACTGGCCAGCACTGTGCAGAAGCTGCAGGGCCGCTCTGCTAGCAGGAGTTGTGCTGACCATGCCGGGGCCAAGGAGACGAACAAGGACAGGAGGATGGCGCCAGCAGCCTCAGGGAGTTTACGCCAGGAAGCAGAGGGGGGACAAGGACAGCCAAAGTGGTGGGTGACACACACATTCCTGTCAAGGCTGAGGAAGCTCCATACCAAGACAAGCTGAGTGTTGGTTTTATCAAGAGATAAATAATAGGGATTTTTGCTCATAGTTCTGGCAGCTAGATTGTCCAAGATGAAGGCACCACCAGATTCGGCGTCTGGTGAGCACACTGCTCTTCAACCTGGTGCCCTCTTGCCGTGACCTCACATGGCAGAAAGGTCAAGCCAGCTCCCTTCAACTTCACTGGTAAGGGCACTAACCCCATTCCCAAAGGCCCTGACTTTTTGTTTTGTTTTGTTTTTTGCAGTTTTTGGCCCGGTCTGGGTTTGAACCTGCCACCTCCGGCATATGGGGCCAACGCCCTACTCCTTTGAGCCACAGGCACCACCCCCAAAGACCCCAACTTTTAATACTGTCACATTGGATATGAGGTTCCAAGGTTCAGACATCGTCCTTACCTGTAGAGAGTCGCTGGGGACGGAAGAGACAGAAGATCCACAGGGAACAGGTAAAGCTACAGAGAGAACGGACTGGTCAGCAGCCCCTTTAGTCGATGCTGCGTGCTTCCTTGTTCCCAGAGACACACAGAACAGAATAGGCTGTGCCGCTTGCAGCACAAAATCAGGAGCCAGAGCTTAATGTCTTGCTGACAGTGACAATCTGGTGGTGATTATAAAAGCCTAAGTATGACATGTCTCAAATAATCAGTGTTTGACTCATGTACCTTTAAGCTTAGCCTGTACCAAAGGTCTCCAGGAAAAGTTAAAAAATAAAAAAAAATAAAAACTTGAAATTTTCTCTCTGGCCTCCAGTGACTGAATTACGCCGTGGGCTACGGTAAATTCTTTACAGTGCTAAAAATAGATGGAGGGCAGATCAGGCAGTGGGGAACTTCATCTGCCTTCTTCCTGCATCCAGAGATGCTGCTCACATAAAGCCAAAAAGTGAGCACGACCGAGGGGGCAGTGAGGAAGACGAACAAGAAGGACATGACTCAAACAGAAACCTCAGCAACCAGCAAGAAACCCACAGGGTAGGTCTGGGCCCTCCTCGCAAAGACCTGAGCAAGAACTGGGCTATGACAATAACACAGCATGGTGAACTTTCTGACAGTTTCTAAGAGGCGAATTTTGAAACCTCTTCCTGGAGAAAGTGGCAGCTTCCAGCTGTTGTCTCTGGACACGTGTCTCTGGACACGGCAGGGACCCCGGGCAGAGCCTCAGCGGACTGGAGGGGACACTGCACGCTGGCAGAGCACTCTGACGTCCCTCCTAGAGATGACGGCACCTTCTTGACCTCGAGACAGAGCAGCACTGAGTTAGTCAAAAGCCATAGAAAATGGGACTCTGCCAACTCAGGAAAAAGCAAAGTTACCAGAAAAGGTCCAGGAGCTCCCTTGGCCAACTTTGCCACCAAATTATTTCATTATGTGAGTGGTTTTTAAAGGAAACCGATTATCATGAGGTAACAGGGAAGGTCTGTTCCTGTCCCCAGCTGTCTAATTGGCAGGAGGTAAGTCTAGGAAGCTGGGAATCCGGCTCATGGTCAAGTGCGGCAGTGTTTTAAAACATTCTAACAAACCCCACAGCACCATCTGTAAGGACTGCATAATTTGCAGAATTTCTTGCTAAAGCAGCTGGCCAAATGTAGAGCCAGTTGCTTTGGCTTCTGTGTAACACCGCACTGCAGCCGGGAAGTATTTTAAGTGGATAATGAGTAGTGTCTTTCTCAATGACTGTGTTCAAACGGCATCTCCTGCCTATAACACGTAAAGTCCCAGTCAAGGCTGCTGCAGGAACCATTTGCCTTTAACTCGAGGCTTTACTTTTCATAAGGAAAAATATTAGATCTTTCTTCTCCAGTAACATTTAAGAAAGCGATTGCCTGATACACTTTGCAATTCACAAGTACACATGTATGATACAACTTCACACTGCAGAAAACCCCAGCACGCGGTCCGTACGAGTTCTAGGTGCGCAAGGCTTACACCCAGATCCAAGAACAGTTGCCAGGTTTTTATTTTATTTAGTCACAAAATCTCCTCTAAAATTACTTGGGAACATTTCCTTCTGTTGTAAGGAAATAGACGCAAGAAATACCTCTTTTCCTTTTTCCCTGAAAAATAGCTATCTATGGAAAATTTATCTGAGACAGAGAGAGAGAGAGGGAGGGACAGTACAAGTCGCAGAGCAGATGGCAGCTCCTTCTGTGAAGAAACTAAACTGTACTTCTTACATAAAACCTCTGTCACCCTGTTTTTGTAAAGTGTACAGTAGACGTTCAGTAAACGTCTAAAAATGATTTAGTAACCCCGAAGCACTGTGCACACCTGCTGTTCACCAGCAGCTCCCTGTCAGGGCCCCACCCCAGGCCCCAGGAATCAGAATCTGCACGCCCACCCAACCACATCAGGGCTAAGAAGCATCGCTTTAGAATACACCTTGATTCCTACCCTTGTCAGTCTAGTAAGCTCTGTCGCTCCTCCAAGACCACAGCTTGCCACTGGGACGCTTTCTAGAGGCTGGGGAGCAAGAGCTGGATCTTACCACACCAGAAGCAGAGAAGGCTTGTTGTCAATGTGAGCAGACTCATTGGGCCGGCAGGGGCTAACTCAGTGGGGAGCTTGCTCTGGCTTCTGGGCCCCCATCTTCCATCACCAGGCTGCCAAACCAGGGGCTTCTCAGCAGGAACCCTACTGGCCCAGTGGCATTAGGGGCCTGGAGATTCACTGAGACTTGTCATTCTGCAAGGCAGTCAACATCCCTGTCTACCACCCACTAGTACAAGACAGCCTTCAACCCCCTCTGCCCAATGCCCAGACTCCTATGGGAGTGGTCCTGACCACACTCAGAACCACTGTGTCCGGTGTTCATGCCGTAATCTGGAGAAATTCATTGCCCGAGATTTTCGTCTGTCTTCCAATATTTAGCCTATTAATAAAATCCTTTAACATTTTTACATTTTACTTTTCATTCTAACGGAATGCTATAACTATTGAGGGCCTGTTCTATGCAGACTAAAACGTAAGACCCTGGCCTTCTAGTAGCTGACAACCTGGTTAGGGAACAGGCCTTCACACATACAATAGCTAAGAAGCAACTCCAGCCACTGTATAAGTCTAGAATCGACCAAAAAGATCTACACTTACATTTTGGCTTTGTGCCACTGACCCGTTGTGAGCTCAGTAGTATTCTCTGAGCCTCTGTTCCTCCATCTGTAAAATGGGAATATTATTAAACAATGCACATATATAGCCAACAAAATGCCTGAAGTGTGAGGTATGCTTAATAAACGTTAGCCACCCCACACCCATCATCACCTCTGAATCCATGAAGAAACAGGGAAAAATTAGCTGGAAATAAGACAAGCAGAAGAGAAAGATTGATTCCAGGCAGGAGGCCAGGTGTCAGGCCCCCAGGCCCAGGAGACGCTGCAGGTCTCCCAGCCTCCAGGAAGGACGGGCTCTGGGCAAGGAGGTGTTGGGGGTAAAACGGAGTTTATATTCGTCACACAGACACAGGTGCTTCTGGGGATTTTTAAAAATGTCTTCCGTATCTGGTGGCTCACGCCTGTAATCCTAGCACTCTGTAAAGCCAAGGCAGGTGGATTGCTGGAGCTCAGGAGTTCAAGACCAGCCTGAGCCAGAGCAAGACCCCATCTCTAAAAAATAGCCAGGCATTGTGGTGGTTGCCTATAGACCCAGCTACTTGGGAGGCTGAAGCAGGAAGGTCACTTTAAGCGCAAGAGTTAGAGGTTGCTGTGAGCTTTGACACCACGGAACTCCACTGAGGGTAACAAAGTGAGACTTTGTCTCAATAATAAAAAAAAAAAAAAAAAAAACTTCTTCAGTATTGCACTTTTCAAACACAAAGAAATGTAATTCAACCAAAAAGTTGAGACAATGAATAGGTCTTCTGGCCATTCCCCAGCACTTCCCACACCAATGAACATAAATGTCCCTATTACCAATCAATGTCTTTAAGAAGCCTGAAGAAATCCATGCACAGCATTGCTAAGGGACATATTTTAAATTTTTATTTAAATCTGAACCTGTCATCTAATTTATTCCGGGTTCGTTAAGTCCTTTTAAGCCAAGACTTGAGCTAAGTCACACAGCTGATAAATAGGATAAACATGTAGGAATATTATCATGTTCTTCAATCTTACAAAGTCCACAGTTTCAACAAAATGGACTGTTGAATGGCAAGAACCTGTTGCTGCGGCTCCTGTGTTGACCACCTTGCAGCAGCATTCTTGTTTCTGATGCTCATTAGTAAAAGTGCTCTAACCCCCAGCAGAAAAGAATGATTAGCAGTTAATGAAGGCCCTACGGACACCCTTCTTGCTACCCCAATCACAGATCTTTGTAGTAAATAAACTTTCTTGCCTACATTAAAGTCATTTGCTCTCCATACGTAAATAATAATGCCTTGAATTTAAAGTGATTAGATCAGAAAACAAATTTCAGGCCCCTCTGATGGAGCCAGGCTACTTCACCTAGTGAACTCCTCACAACTTCGGGCGGCTTCTGAATTCGCTAATTTCCAAGTTCACCGTCTCTCCTGGAATTCTATCTTTTGTTATAACCCACCCTACACTAAGCAAATACCACAGTAATTAAAGAAGTCATCCATTCCCTTCCCCCTAAGTTCTAGGAAGCCATGTTATTCCTGGGGACCGACTGCTAACTGTTCTCCAGAGCTTTTAGAGGCAAAATAAAATGTACCCAGAACCTGTTTCCCAAATGGTAACTAAGAACACATCTCCTGCTCTGTCCTCCCTCCAGAGGAAAAAACAAAAACAAAAACTGTCTGTGTTTGTGCATATTTAAAACATATACATTTAGGACCTTGTTAAAACCTGAGCAACGTAAAGTCCTGTGGCATCCTGAAAGGAAATGTTCCCAGAAACATGGAGTCTCCAAAGATGCTGGAGCCTTTGTAACGTTCTCCTCCCATTTTGGCTCCTATAATTATCCCTTTAACTTAATGCTGTTTATTTTTGTATCTCTTCCCATCTTCCTTCATACCATGTTGTGCACAGCTGGTAAGGAAAGTTTATGTTCATATACGCTCTCTCTTCAAGTTAACTTGGGCCCACTAAGCCCAGCAGGGTTTCGGGGCTTTTTGTTTTTACTTATTTTATCACTTTCTTCAGACTAAAAAGGATGAATTGTCTCCAACAAACTCTTATTTCTCACTCCTCAACCTTTGGGCTTATTAAAACACAAGATTTATATCAACCAAGAGTTGCACATATGGATGTGGGAGGCTCAGGGGCAGGGGCCGGGAGGAAACAGAACGTATTTTCCTGATATCTTATGTCACCCCACGGAGAACTGAGCCCAGCACAGTTACTCAGCCTGTAGCCTTTCTTCTCTCCGCTGATGTGCCCCGTGAAGACCCCCAACAGGCCAGAGTATTTTATTAGAGAAGCTCCAAGCTGCCTAAAACCCCACACAGGCTAGAAGCTTTAGGAAGGTTTATGTAACCAGCACTTACTTCCCTCAGAATCTCCCCTTCCTGCTCCTCAGATGACGCCCTCACTTCCTACCTGGGTTGGATTTCTGGGCTGGGGGAACCCCAGGGCCTGCACCTGCAGCCTCTGGGTGAGCTCGGGCCCCCACAACCTGAAGGCCCAGCTGCCCCGGACGCCCCTGCCCTTCCACCTGTCACATCTTTTTTTTTTTTTTTTTCCTGTTCCTTGCTCTTTCCTCCTTCTAAATTATCTCCTGGACCTGGGGTTCTCTCCCAATCCCACCCACTGACTTCACTCTTCCTTAAAACCATCTTTCTCACAGAAGTCTCTCCAGAACTGAAACCAACCCTGATGGATGAGCATTGCCTGTTTCAGGATTCAGTGTTTCTAAAGGCCTAACACCTCACACTTAATCAAGACTATTTTACATATGAACTGGGCTTATCAACTTCAGTCTTGCCTTTGGTTTGGGGATTTTCTGTTTGTTCATCCATTTTGGGGGCTGGTTTGGTTTGTTTTCTTTTATACAAAAAAAGACCCTAAGTTAGACGGCTTCCTTCAGCTAGTCCTTCTCAGACTGTCCTGTGCTCTTTCCTGTACTTATGACCAGTGCAACAAAGAGTTTGTCTAATTATCAGTTTAACTAATTAATAGTTTTTTCCCCACCAACCCATAAACTTATGAAAGCAGGAAAAGCAGGTGTTCCCTTCTCAAGCCGCCCCTCTGTCCTTCTGTCCCTCCGTCCTTCTCCTCTGCCCTGTTGCCCGCACAAACACAGGCCTGGCATGTATTGTTAATCAATAAATACATATGTGTGTGTTTCACCACAATTTTAAAAATTAGATAAAATAAAAAATAACATGCATACATACATGGGAGACCAATGACGCCTGCTCCCTTCTCCCACCCCAGCCCTCTCCCGTTGTCACCGCACCACAGAGGAGGTGGTGCACCATGGTCCACCGCCAGCCTCGACTGCGAATTGGCCCTGGTGGGACCAGACACGTGCGTGCCCTGCCCCTGTGGACACTTTTGAGGTCCTTCCTAGAACAGTATTCAGGGCACAGTCATGGTAAGATGTGGATTTTACCTGCAACAAAGCATCTTTCTTTAATATTCCTCATTAAAAATAATGATCAGCCTTCATAAATGCCCTCTACATCAGTACCTCATACAACCTGATGTCTCTGAGCCCTGTGGTGATAGATTTTGACATACACACAGGAAGTCTTGCCTCAGTAATCAATACAAGTTGGTGAAAGATTCCTTTCTCTTCACTACTTTGCAGAAGCTATTAATACGGGGTGGGTCACACAATAATAAATTATTCAGATCATAAATCTAAAAAAATTAGTTCATCATAATCACTATGCTCTAAGTGAATGGGTGTGTGGGATTCAACTCTCATAATATAATTAGTTTTGAAGTATTCAAAGTGAGGGAGACAAAGACCATCACTAAAAGTACTAAGTCTTTTGATTTCTAAGTAGGAGAAGACAGCATTTTGGTCTTTACATTAATAAATCTAAATTATGTTCTTTTCCAATTGGATAAAAATTTGCATAATTTTTTTTCATTAAATCCTATCTTACTGGTGCTACAAAGGCTCTGGCTATTCCATGAGTGATGGAAAGTCCGCTAAGAAGCTCATTTGCTGATGACTTTAAGCTGTCCCATCATATGAAAAGTTATTTTTTAAATGACTAAACCACAAATCGTCAGTTTTGAAAATTGTCACCTCTAAACCACAAAGAACTTTTCTTCCACTGATAAATTTTCTAATTAGAAACTCTAGACTGTCATTCTTTGTCCAATATAAGCCGTGTCATTTCCTTGAGCTTGTTTTTGTGTGCTACACTTGCAAAGATAACATATTATCTCCTATTTACACATTTTTGATGGTTGGAGAACTGACATCCACACAACGAAGTACAAGTAGGTTCAATGAATCCCTGTGGTGCTGGTGGTAGTTTGTAAGGCTAGTCAGGTGCCACAGCAGGAGTGGAAAAGGAAGGTCCTGGTGTTTAGCACAGGGCTTCCCAACCTCAGCGCTGCAGACATTTGGACCAGATAATTCTTTGTCATGTGGCCTGTCCTGTAGGAGACTTAGTGCCATCCTTGGCCTTTACTCACTAGATACTAGTGGCAACTTCCCAGTTGTGATAATCAAAAACGCTTCCAGACATCACCGAATGTGCCATAGCAGGGGGCCAAAACTGCCACCAGTCGAGAGCTACTGCTTCAATCTACTGTTTCCTTCCAAATAAGAAGGCATTATTAAATCATTATTTTTATTTTCTCCTTTATTCCTTATCAATAATACTAGCAATCCTTCATTGAACATATACTATGTGCTAAGTAAGCACTTCATTTTGTCATTATTTTACTTAATCCTCACCACAAGGCTGAGGCATACAGCATCACCCCCATTTTGTAGAACAGGAAACCTGATGATTGAGCAGAGTAAGTATTTGCAAGGACGCAGCCAGGGAGCAGCTCCGGGTCCCACTGACACTGGGCCCTGTCCTACCTGCTGCACACACACAGCTGGGAACCTGCAGTCCGCTCAGGGCTCAGGTTCCAGCGACACCATTATGTCTCGGGAAAGGCATGTAACCTTCCTGAGCTCTGATTCCCTCACACCCAAAGTGGTAGCATTTATAATTTACATGTCACGGAATTTGGAGTGTTTAATGAAATAGCATGTAAGTATGATCAGCTCAGCAATTATAAGGTATTATTATATATAAATAAAAGTACACTTATTTTCTGATATATTTTTAGTTCAGCAACTTAGCCATAAAAGAGAATGATGTATAATTTAATCAACATTCATACAGAACCAAAATGTTTGTGTCCACCATTGTAAAACCTTATTTTCCTATTATGCAGAAGTGACAAATTGTAAAGAACAACATTATTAAGTCTACAGAACATTTTACAAAAATATTTAATTCTTACTCTTATTTCTTTGAATTCCTCTTGTAAAATAGACCCAGAGTATTTTTTTAATTCCTAGAACCTGACCACTCACTATCATGTTCATTTCCTTCAGCGACTTTTTACAAAAACCCATTTTTCTACAGTGCCAACTCCCTCATCAGCCCTAATGGCGCATGTTGGCAGCAAACAGGGGTTCTGCTTTCTCAGACACCAAGTACAGCAATGCGTCCATTTTTCCCTTTGGAACATGTTTTGCTCTTGTAACAGATGAAACACTTATAAAAGAAATTTTTAAATAAAAGTAAATTCTCATCTGTCTTCTAAAGTTCAGTGTGAACATCCCTAAAGTTCAAAGACAAATTTGGGAGTCAAAGTTGGCATTCCAACAATCTGACTACCCTCCACCCAATACGGAGCTCCCCCCTCTGATTCCAACAAGGAATTACAGCAGCAAATTTTCAAGATTCCTTTGGGAATGGAAGAGCTTTTAGATCCCTGAATATGTCTGTTGTCTCTGTCCCAGGTTCACTTCTGCAATAGACCATCAAAATGTTAGCTCCCTGGAGAACAGGAGCTGCCAGGATCTAGAACCAGTGTCTGGCAGCTAATAGGGGCTCTCAAATGGGTTTGAATCTTAGATTCACCACTTAAAACTGTGATCTTAGGCAATTCACTTAACTGTTCTTATCTTCCATTTTCTCAGCTTTAAACTGGAATGATAATACTTACTGGGTTATCACAAACACTACTTTTTTTAAATTTTTATTTAATTTTTTAGAGACAGGGTCTCACTCTGCTGCAGCAACTTGGCTGTAGCTCACTGCACCTCTAATTCCTCCACTTCTGCAATCCTCCCACCCCACCCTTCCAAATAGCTAGGAATACAGGCATACACCACCATGCCTGGATAACTTTTTTTTATTTTTTGTAAAGACAGGATCTCACTATGTTGCTCAACCTGGTCTGGATCCCTGGGCTCAAGCAATCCTTCCTGTCTTAGCCTCCCAAAGTGCTGAGATTACAGGTGTGAGCCACCATGCCTGGCCACAAGTACTACTTTAAACACTTCAGTAAAGACATTAGCCCATGCCAGGCACATAGTAAGCACTCAGCATTTGTGTTGAATTAGTTGCCCAGACTAGAATCTCTTCTTCCCACCCCTCCCTTCTTTACCTGGCTGGTCCTTTATCAGCGTTCAGATCTCAACGGGGACATGACCTACCTTCCAGGAAGACAAGCCCTTCTAAGTCTGAGTTTGCCACCCTTTAATGTCTCATCACATCCCGAACATCTCTCCCGATGCTGACTTCCCATTGTGGGCCTCAGGCATTCTGATTCTAAAAGGCATCACCCATGTCATTATAAAAATGTACTGCAATGCCCTTAAATCACATGTGAAATAAAATTTAACTACATGGGTTGAGTTGCAGTTCACATAATATTTTCTGTAGCATTCAATTAACATTTACTAATTTCAATTTTTTCAGTATTCTATTTCTATTTGGGGGGTAGTCAAGATTTCTTCCAATCTTTAAACGCTGTTCTAGATCAAGGGTGTCCAACCTGTGGCCCTCAAGCTCATGATGATTTTGTGAGGCCTGTTTTGCTCATTGGTGGTATCTGACAGCACAAAGAGTACGCAAGCACCTTTCTTCTGCTCCTCAGCTTTTGTTAGTATCTGGGTATTTACTGTACAGCCCAAGGCAACTCTTACTCTTACAATGTGCAGCACAAGGAAAAAAAGGTTGGACATCCTGTAGTCCTTACAAAGCTCAACGTCATTGGCACTATCCTTACAATGCCTAATGGGTAAAACTGATAAATTGTCCCAGCCATTGGGGGGCCTAACACAGCCACACACAAACTCTCTCCTCCCCCTCCTCTCCAAGACAAAGACAGTAAAGGATCTGGCTCGCCCATCCCTCTGAGAAGTTCCTGCCAAAAGCCCCTAACTTTCCAGGCAAGCTGTGGAATGTGCCCTGTATAAATGTATCTCTACCTGCCCTTGAGCGCAGACCCCATCTTTGCACTGCCCAGGTGGGTCCCTGCCCCTTTTAATACAGTGAACTGAACTTCTCTGCTCCCATGCAGCCTCCTCTCTGGCCTTTTCCACTCACACCTTTCACCAGCCCCTCTCCACTGTACTGACTCATGTGTTTACAGAAGACCCTGACCGCTCCTTAATCTTCACCTAGACCAGGGGTCCTCAAACTTTTTAAGCAAGGGGCCAGTTCACTGTCTCTCAGACAGTGAGAGGGCTGGACTATAGTGTAAAAAAAGAAACTATGAACAAATTCCTATGCACACTGCACATATCTTATTTTGAAGTAAAAAAACAAAATGGGAACAAATACAATATTTAAATTGAAGAACAAGTAAAGTTAAATCAATCAACTTACCAGTATTTCAATGGGAACTATGGGCCTGCTTTTGGCTAATGAGATGGTCAATGTCCAGTTCCATATTTGTCACTGCTAGTCGTAACAAGTGATGCAAGTGTGCATCAGTTAGTCTAGATCTGGTTGGAGATTTCAGATGTTTCATTCTGGAAAAAGTCTGTTCACAGACATAAGTGCTACCAGAGATGGTTGCCATTTTGAGTGCATGGTTCCTGAAATTAG
>CAUYPK010009412.1:0-25479 GCA_963574355.1 Loris lydekkerianus
AAAAATAGTTGAAGAAAGTGCAGGGAAAACTCTTGAAGGAATCGGCCTGGGTGAACATTTTATGTGGAGGACTCCCCAGGCAATTGAAGCAGTATCCAAAATACACTACTGAGACCTCATCAAACTAAAAAGCTTCTGCACAGCCAAGAACATAGTGAGTAAAGCAAGCAGACAGCTCTCAGAATGGGAGAAAATATTTGCAGGTTATACCTCCGATAAAGGTCTAATAACCAGAATCCACAGAGAACTCAAATGTATTAGCAAGAAAAGAACATGTGACCCCATTTCAGGGTGGCCAAGGGACTTAAAGAGAAACTTCTCTAAAGAAGACAGACACAAAAACTACAAACACATGAAAAAAAAAACTCATCATCCTTAATCACCAGAGAAATGCAAATGAAAACTACTTTGAGATATCACCTAACCCCAGTAAGAGTAGCCCACATAACAAAATCCCCAAACCAGAAATGTTGGCATGGATGTGGAGGAAAGGGCACACGTCTACACTGCTGTTGGGAATTCCCACTAATATGTTCCTTCTGGAAGGATGTTTGGAGAATACTTAGAGACCTAAAAATAGACCTGCCATTCGATCCTATAATTCCTTTACTACCCAGAAGGCCAAAAGTCACAATATATCAAAGACATCTGTACCAGAATGTTTATTGCAGCCCAATTCATAATTGCTAAGTCATGGAAGAAGCCCAAGTGCCCATCGACCCATGAATGGACTAGCAAATGGTGGTACATGTATACCATGGAATACTATGCAGCCTTGAAGAAATATGAGGACTTTACCTCTTTCATGTTTACATGGATTGAGGTGGAACATATTCTTCTTAGCAAAGTATCTCAGGAATGGAAGAAAAAGTATCCAGTGTACTCAGCCCTACTATGAAACTAAATTATAGCTTTCACATGAAGGCTATAACCCAACTATAGCACAAGACTATGGGGAAAGGGCCAAGGGAGGGGAAGGGAGGGGGAAGGTTTTGGTGGTGGGAGGGTAATGGGTTGGGCCACATCTATGGTGCATCTTAGAATGGGTACAGGCGATTGCACTAATGTACACAGCTATGATTTAACATTAAAAAAAAAAAAAACACTAAGAATGGAATAACTTTCAAAAAAAAAAAAAAAAAAAGAACATAACTGGGTGCAGATCGGCACCAGAAAACACCCAGGATCTTCTTAGTGGGAACTCATCTAGCACCCTCCCCAGACACCTTTCTACTTTTCTAATGACTAAGTTAAATCATCTTACCCTTTTCCCCTGTCACCTTTGGCCCATTACTTTTTAAATTAGCTCTATTTCTTTGCTGTTGGGTGAAATAGAAGACGTTACTATAGTAACCCTGTTTGTGCAGGATTTTGTGTAGCACCTGGCTTTCAGGGTATCCCTGGATGAACTAGGTAGAGAATGATCAGACGATCAGAACACAGTCAGGATTTCTGTCTAGGCTATGGGAAACTGACCTACTAAGAGTTTTCTTTGCATCTTTTAAAATGGTTAGGGATACTTTCCTTGATCTGAACAAGTAGTGTTTTTTTTCCACATTATATGGGACCATTGAGTTTTCTTCCTTTATTTCTAATCGTTTACTTATCAAGCTGGCAGGAAGTTAAGGGCAAGTCAGAGCTAAATGCAGTTTATATCAAGGATCATCTTCTAGTGCTCAAACCCTATTATTGGTGTCTTGGCCAACTGAGATGAGACAAGTTTTTGGTGAAACTCTTTGTGTCCTTTGAGTTTATTACCAATAGTATGAGGAGAAATTAGCTTGACAAAATAAACCATGCTGTCCAAGATTGACACAGGAAAATTTTGGTTTGTGGTTATTTATTTGCATATGAATAAAATCATATACAAATACCTATGAAAATATACTTCTGATTAAAAAGTCCTGGAGTGCTGTATCTTGTGTCTAGGTAGTAATCTGCTCATCCCATATAGGTTGTCTCTGTATGTTTGGTCCACTCAAGCACGTTCAAGGCTCAATCCTAAACCACACAGTTAGAGGTAGAAGGCAGGAGTCTAGTATTCTATCCTAGGCAATATGTCTGTAAAAGTTTTCCATTTTGATCCAGTGTTTCTTTGGACATCTCTATATTTGCTATCTCCAAACCATACCTCCTATTTCTGGTGCATAGTGTGATCCTAAGGGAGGCTGGTTTTTAACTACCTCATCTTAATGTAAATAACCAAAGGTATGTTTGTGAGCAAAAAGCTATTAAGGATGACTACGTTATCTAGACAGCCAAAGACCGAGTGATTCCATTGCTCAAATACTCTCCAAATTTTGCTGGATGGACAGGGTGCATTTGTGCCTTTACAGATCAAATGCAGAAATCAAGGTGACATTTTTCTGAAAAATATGGCTCACTCCTTATTGTGATTCCACATTACAGGAACAGCCACAGCACTCCAGAGAATTCCAGTGAATTGCACTATTTGTGCACAAAAAGCTGCTTAGAATGAAGGGTTAGTCTTTTCCATCATAAAAACATTTTATGTGATTGGCAAATCAGAAAGTGGTCAATCAGCAGACAGTTATAGAGATGTTTTTCATCTCTAGTAACAGCAGGATGCTAACGGGAGAGAGTAAAGACGAAAAGGAGAGGGAAAAAAATACATTGATTTGTTGACAGAGGCCTAGCAGCTGTCACAGTAAAACACGGTTCTCTTGCACTAAATCAATGTGTCTCCCCAATCGTTTGGTAGCCCAGATGAGAAGCAATCAAGAGGAACACCTTCATAAGATGAAGCTTGCTAGATGGCGTTCAGCGAAGTGTGTCTTTAAGCTTAGGCACCAAAAACACAATGCAGGACCCAAAGCTCATCAGAAACACTTAACCCCTTAAAAGGAGGCAGCAATTACTTGCCTTGTTTCTTTTTCTTTTCCTTGTTTTTTTTTTTTTTTTTTTAAATACAGAAAATACATTTATTTCATCTTCAATTTTTAAGACACCTTGTGCATGAGGTGTAATTCTTTTCCTCACTGCATCCGTGAAACCATAATCATTCATCCTGGCTCCCTCTAAAAGTGGAGGGTGCTTATTTTAAATGTATCTCATTTCTCAGAAAAACAATTCAGGAACAGTGATTAATTTCACTACTGATTTTTTATGGTTTCTTTCTGTGGGAATATTTACCTCATCAAACATTGTCTTTGCTATTAGTGCCTCTGGCTCAAAAATAACGGCTTGAGTGACTCCTATCCCCACAAATCAAGACTGGCTGCAGGACCTCAATAATATTTTCCGTAGAATGAGATTTAATTTCACATGAATTACCTTTTCGAATGACCAGTGAGGAAGATGCTCTGAGAAACAGAATGCGAGCGAGAGGCTTACTCAAATGGGGAGATGCTGAGTGACTGTTGCAGCTCCCAATTAGGAGGAGCCAGCAGCAGGCCTGGGCCAGCATGCTCCTCACAATGCAACTTCAGAGATGCTGAGAGAAGCCACATCATGAGGACTTACATTTCCTTCTAGTTCTCACAGAAATACGATTCCTAGGTAGTGGCAGAGGGAGTTGGTTGGGTGTGGGCAATGAACTACTTGGGGAAAGACAAACAAACAACAACAAAAAAACTCCAAACTTCATCCCTCACATTTTATGAAACAAAGAATGGATTATTCATCTTTTCTGTCATTTTTTAATTTTAATTGCTTTTAGAAATAATCTGTGAGTTAAAGGTGAGAGAAAGAGAGTGTGAAAGGCCTAGATAGTGTGTACTGAGAAAAAGAGTATCTGATCAAGATTACAAACTATGAAACTCTTACACAGCATTTTATGTTTCAAATTGCCAGAATAATTACTAAACAAAAAACAGACAAAAAATTAGAATGAACTTTTAAGACAATTGTATATTTCTAGACTTCTTTCTAATAACTTTATTTTCACCATTTAGATAAAATCTGTGTGATAGGTAGATTATCGCAGTGGGAGGCAAGAGGTTGTATCCAGATTTCCCACTGTGCAGGTACGCCCCTGTGCTCTAATTAATGAGAGCTCAGTTTTTGCCCCCAAACACAAATTCTTTTTCTGAAGCAAATATTTTTATTGATATCTTTTCTACATTTGTGAGGGTTTCGTGTCTAACCTACAGGAATCATGATTTACTCTGACTAGTAAAACGAAGCCAAAACAAGACAAGCTTTTAAAATTAGGATGTGGAGGACCAAACAAATTTGCATATGTCTTTATGTACGGGTATTACTGCATCAAAAGAAAACAAATACAGGACCATCACTATGGGGAAAGAATATTCTCAAGATATTCAGTGAGAAAGGATAGACCATGGAAATGCGTCATTTAGTAACTACTTTCTAACCTATTAAAGGCATGTAAGAAGCTACTGATGGTTTTCTTTATGTGATGACATTATTTTTTTTCAATAATGTTTGTTATTACTTTATGTAAATAACAATATTTTAAGTACTTTCCCAGGTTTACAATGAGCCGTCTCTCTACGTGCTTTTGTTTTCATAAATTCTTGGCACTCAAAAGCATGGCCTTCCATAACAAACATGTTTAGGTGCATTGCTATGGAAATTAGGGAAAGTGAATATTGCCCAACTTCCCCTCTCAAAATATCCAAATTTGAAGGATTAATCATCTGCCAAGTTAGATGGAAATAGAGAGGCCAGTGCAAAATAAGGCAGTGGATGCTGTTCGGGCATCCATACCACGTACATATTTTGTCTTCAAAAGCTTTTGTGGAGAATCTTTTTATTGTTGTTGTTTTGCCTTATCAGTACTAGTCCAAAATTTATCAGATCAGAGGCGTTAGATTCTGTTCATTACAATTTGTCAGAGTCTAGTCTGAACATCCATTGATTGATAGTTACTGTACGAGTTCAACTTGGATAAAGATAAGCTATTTACATTATCTGGACACAATTAGATAAGCCTTGTTAGGTGCTTTTTTCTTATTTTTTAATAAGGAGCCTGTTAGACACCGGAGTAATGGCAAAGCCCACAGCATCAATTTTGGAGGCAAGTATTTCACATGCTCCTTCAAATGAGACAATGGGGACCCCTAAAGGAATGGGAGCCGCTGGCCTTATGTACTTGAAAATGTGTGCATTACCTCTGGTCATGAAAACTTCAAACATACACAAAAGTAGAGAGAATGGTAAGATGAATAACAAAAAACACCCTCTAGATTTAACAACAATTATTCTTTGGTCACATTTGCTTTACATAATACTCTCTCTCTCTCTCCATATATACTCACACACATATATGTAGACAAATAATTTTTTTTTTTGTGCTTGAGTAAAGTAAATTGAAGAGTATGTGTTTTAAAATCACTAGAGTATTGTATCCACTGTGTGTTCATGTAACTTATTTTCATTAAAGTGTCTCAGAGACACATGGAGTAGCTCAGATAATACATCAAATGAATGTTAACCATTTTAAATGTTATTTTTGTTGTGGTGACATTGTTTATTTTTCACTTGAGAATATAATTTTATAATTGTATTAGGTTGTTAATGGAAAATACAGTTGAAAATACAAAAACTCACAGTCTCAGTCCATTTCTCTGCTATAAAATACCATAGAATAGGTGGCTAGTAGATAGAAAAACTTATTTCTTACAATTTTGAAGGTTGGGAAGTTTAAGATCAAGGTGTTAGTAGGCCTGGTATTTGGTGAGGCCCACCTTCTGGTTATGGGCAGCTGTCTTCTCACTGTCAACCTCACATGGCAGAAGGGGCAAGGGCACCTTCTATGTTCTCCTTTGTACGGCCACTAATCCCACTCGTAAGAGCTCAACTCTTATGACCTGACACCACCTGAAGGCCCTACTCCCAGTATCGTTACATTGAAGGCTGCAATTTCAACATATAAATTGGGTAGTGAGGGAGACGCAAACATTCTGTCCATAACACTCAATGCTGTACAAACTGAGGTTGCTTTTGCACATTTTTGGGTAGGTGTATTAACTTTTCTTTTTTTTTTGCAGTTTTGTTTTTGGCTGGTTTGAACTCGCCGCCTCCAGTATATGGGGCTGGTGCCCTACTCCTTTGAGTCACAGGCACCGCATGATGTATTAACCTTTTAATAATAAATCCCCAGAATATAAGGATATATGGATTGTTTTCAATGAAGGGAAATCAAGGCTTGGATCTAGTGCCACTTTAGGTATAAGGAGAATTTCAAAACGTCTCAAGGAGGACAACTTAGATATACCTGAAATGTGTACATCATCTTCTTGTATCCTGAGGGACACAAGGTCTAGAATTAGGATTTAGGCTTAACTTTCAATGTCCTAGATTTTTAAGAATAAAAACAATATGTGGGCAAGGTCACATCGGTATGCATGTGGTTAAAAGTCTTTCCTGGATTTAAATACTGATTAAAACGATGAATTCCTATTGAGTTATCAGCTATGTTTGTTCCCACCTTGGACACTGAGCTTATCTTAGTGTTAAACGTTCTTAGATTCTAAGTTCTTTCTACTTGATTTGTCTTGATTCTTATCTATGACAAAGATCACAGTCTGTAGTCTTAATACTTCCAGTATTTGCAACCTCCTTTAAATAACTGCACCCAAGTCTGCATATCTTAAGACCATTCTTAATGAACAATAAATTGTTTTCTGACCTTTACTCTCTATTTTATTTCAAGAAACTACGTTTGTGTGTAGTTTGCTTGCTGCCCTGTTAGCTCAGATCTAAGGTTTCCCCAGTGACCAATTAATCTTTTGGAGCCCCTTTGCTTGTGGAATCACCACTGAATAGTGGGCTGGCATGAATTCAGTGCTCTGATTTCTCCAAGGACAATGTTATCATAACTGAGGTAAGCAAGGTGAAACACCTAGACCAGAGCTATAAATGTCACTTTTCTATTTTCAGAGAGAGTGAATGAAGGAGGAAGGGAAGGGAGATAGAGAGACTTTAATGTGTCTTATAGGAAAGTTTTCAGATTCAATATAAAAGAGATCGTGTCTTTTCACAGCCACCCACATTCTCTTGTTGAATTTAGCTTCTGCCTTAAGCTGTACTTACCTATGGAGAAAAATGTGGGTGATAGCTGCCTTCAGCAGTTTGCTCAGAACTGGATTTAGATGTGTGATCACCATGCCATAGAGGGTCTATAAACTTTCAGGACGGTCAACACATCAAGGTGACTAAATCCTCAATTTACTGGCATCTCTTGCTGAGACTTTGCAACCTGGAAAATCTGCATGTCCACAATAATCAATAAACAGGAGAGAGAGTGTCACGAAGGCCTGT
This sequence comes from Loris lydekkerianus, assembly GCA_963574355.1. Taxonomy (NCBI): domain Eukaryota; kingdom Metazoa; phylum Chordata; class Mammalia; order Primates; family Lorisidae; genus Loris; species Loris lydekkerianus. The sequence continues at coordinate 7,249 of CAUYPK010009412.1, forward strand.
GGAGCCAGCGGAGAGAGTATGGGCCCATGCTAATAGGAGAGATTATAAGAAATCAGGTTTGCTGAATCTTTTCTTGAGTGTATTATTAAAAGGAAGTCTCGCAGGTTTTTAGTTATTTAGTCTCCCCCATATGCAAAGCGTTTGGAAGGTAATTCTGGATGTTATTTGATCAATGGAAAGCGATGAATCATCACATTTCAATAATACTATATGAACAGGAATGATAAATGAGCGGGTGATTGGCGTCCTGGTAATGAAAGGAAACGCAAGCAGTGCACATGTTGCTCAGCTCTGGATGTGAAAGTTAAGTGGTAAGGCATATTTGTCAGAAAATTTTTCACTGAGAGTTTTATTTATTTCCCTTTCTGTCACTGGTCATTTATCTTTTCTTTATGTGTAATTATAGCCCTGACTATGTTTAAATGGTTAAAGTCAAGTATACAGAAAAATAACTGATGAACTTTTATTTTCTGTTAAATTTTTGCACAAGTCTGTTACTGCTTTCAGTGCTGTTTTATGCTTAGTTCTTATTCAAAATTTCTATTTTATTTGAATGTAAAAATTCATTACATTTAGTAGTGAGTATTGTACAGTCTTTGTTTATGGTTGTAATTACTATGTATCAAATTAGAAGTCTGAATGATTCCAGATTGAATAATGGATTTCCAAATCCACTCTTGATAAATGAAAATTCGTGGGTCACTTACTAGTAGCTAAAGAGAATAGATTAATGGGGATGTTTTTTATCTGAAAAGAATGAAAATATCCAATCAGAAAACATTTTATATGAAATATAATTATAATTATAATTAAAGTATATTGCTGGAATTACTTGAGCAAATAAAATTTAGCATATTGTGCTGAAAAAAATTAGAATTCATTATGCTGTGTTTTCCCTTTCTTGTTTGATATAGCTTGTGGTAGGGAAATAAAGAAAAATGTATTGTATTTTACTGTATCTTTCCTAGAGTAAGATACAAGTGTTGTATGAGTGGAATAATAATTTTGAATCAATTTAGGCTGCCCTCTCCATCTCTGCAACATCAGAGCTAGTCCTTAAACTACATAAAGCAATTGGTCTGGAGTCTATTAAATATTTATTTTATACCAACTATATACACCCTCTGTTGCTATAGGGTATGAAAACCTGACTGGAAACTAGAGTATATGGCTCTGACTTGTGAATGCAGTCACTACTAGCCTGCCTATATCTTCACATCACTTTTCTTCTTGTGTTTCTCTTATAAGGACACTTGTCATTGGATTTGTCTCTTAATAGAATAAATCTGGATAATGTCATCTCAAGATCTTTAATTTAATTTTAGCTTCAAAACCCTTTATTCAAATAAGGTCATATTCACTGGTTCTAGGAATTAGGGCATGGGCATATTTTTTTGAGCTAACTATTCAATCCTTAATAGTGTCTTAGACCTTTATCATAGAGGCCACTGAAAAACATTCAGAGTTGAGACTTCATGTAGTAGAACTGCAGTTTTTCACATTGTGGAACATTCCCGATATTTTAATTTAGTCATTTTTGTCTCAATACTACCCCAGCCTATCTTCATTTTCTGACTGAGCCAGCAGAGTTTTGTGCTGCAGCTAGAATAGTGCATGGTTGTAAATGAATGAATAAATCAGCTTTCTCTTCTATAAGTTTTATTATGGAAGCAATATCAGTTTTTTGAAATTTTTCCAAAATATGATGTGGAAGTACAATTACAGTAGTGAAATGGCCTTTTGCAGACACATATTCCCCTAATCTTCAATCACTTCTCTTAGTGTGACATGCTCCACCAAGGCAGGGTCTCTTTTTTGTTTGTTTGTTTTTTTATTTTCTAAAATTCATTTTTTAATTTTTTAATTAATTATTTTTTATTAAATTATAACTTTGTACATTGATGGGGTTCAGGGTATTACTTCAATATACAATGTGAAAGTTTACATTGTGTTTAAGTAACACATCCATTACAATTATACTTATTTCTTAATAGTTTTGAAATGTGCCATTGCATCATGCACATTAGGTGAGGTCCCCAAAAATACCCTCCCTCCTCCCATATCCCCCTCCCCTCCCATTTCTCTCCTCTTCCCTTCTACTTTCTGGACTATAGTTATGTTTTGCCATTCATATGAGTGTTTAGGTGGTTATATAGTTATTTCATAGTAGTATTGAGTACACTGGATACTTTTTTTTTCCATTCTTGAGATACTTTACTTAGAAGAATATGTCCCAGCTCCATCCAGGTAAACATAAAAGATGTGAAGTCTTCATCTTTTTAATGGCTGCATAGTATTCTATGGTGTACATATGCCACAATTTGTTAATCCATTCATGGGTTGATGAGCACTTGGGCTGTTTCCATGTCTTGGCTATTATGAATTGGGCTGCAATAAACATTCGGGTGCAAATGTCTTTGTTGTGAAATAATTTTTGATCATCTGGATATGTACTTAGTAGACGAATTGCAGTATCGAATGATAGGTCTACTTTTAGTTCCTTGAGTGTTCTCCAAACTTCTTTCCAAAAAGGTCGTATTAGCTTGCATTCCCACCAGCAGTGTAGAAGCATTCCCTTCTCTCCACATCCATGCCAACATCTGTAGTTTTGGGATTTTGTAAAGTGGGCTAATCTTACTGGAGTTAGATGATATCTCAAAGTGGCTTTGATTGCCATTTTTCTGATGATTAAGAATAATGAGCATTTTTTTATGTGTTTGTAGGCTGCGCACCTGTCTTCATCAGAGAAGTTTCTGTTCAAACCTCTTGCCCACATAGAAATGGGGTTATTTATTCTTTTCTTATTGATTAATTTGAGTTATCTGTAGATTCTAGTTATCAGACCTTTGTCAGAAGGATAAAATACAAAAATCTTCTCCCATTCTGAAGGTTGTCTGTTTGCTTTACTTACTGTGTTCTTGGCTGTGCAAAAGCTTTTAGTTTGATCAGATCTTAGTAATGTGTTTTTGTGTTGTTTCAATTGCCCTGGGGGGTCCTCCTCATAAAATATTCTCCCAGGCCAGTTTCTTCAAGTGTTTTCCCTGCACTTTCTTCTAGTATTTTTATAGTTTCATGTCTTAAGTTTAAATCTTTTATCCAGTGAGAATCAATTTTTGTTAATGGTGAAAGGGGGGGGTCCAGTTTCAGTCTTCTATAGGTCACCAGCCAAATTCACCCAGCACCATTTGTTAAATAGGGAATCTTTCCCCCACTGAATAGATTAAAAAAAAGCATATATATATATGCACACACACACACACACACACACACACACATATATATATATATATATTTTAAATTTATTATTATTATTTTTTGCGTTTTTTGGCCAGGGCTGGGTTCGAACTCACCACCTCCAGCATATGAGGCCAGCACCCTACTCCTTTGAGCCACAGGTGCCACCCAGTCTCACTGAATATTTTTGATAGGCTTGTTGAAGATCACATGATGATAAGCAACTGGGTTCATCTCTTGGTTCTCTATTCTGTTCCATAAATCTACCACTCTGTATTTGTGCCAGTATCATGATCTGTTTGATCTGTTTTGATCACTATAGATTTATAGTATGGACTGAAGTCCGGTAATGTGATACCTCCTGATTTGTTCTTATTTCTGAGTAATGTATTTGCTATTCAAGGTTTTTTCTGATTCCATATAAAATGAAGTACTATTTTTTCAAGTTCTTTAAAGTATGACAATGGTGCTTTAATAGAGATTGCATTAAATCTGTAGATTGCTTTGGGTAGTATGGACATTTTAACAATGTTGATTCTGCCCAGCCATGAGCAAGGCATGTTTTTCCATTTGTTAACATCCTCAGCTATTTCTTTTCTCAGAGTTTCATAGTTCTCTTTATAGAGATCTTTCACATTCTTTGTTAGGTAAATTCCCAGATATTCATGTTCTTTGGCACTATTATAAAAGGAATAGAGTCCTTGATTGTTTTTTCAGCTTGACTATTGTTGGAGTATATAAAAGCTACTGACTTGTAAGTATTGATTTTGTATCCTGAGATGCTTCTGTATTCCTTAATCACTTCTAAGAGCTTTGATGTTGAGTGCCTGGGATTTTCCAGGTATAGGATCATGTTATTAGTGAAGAGTGAGAGTTTGATCTCCTCTGACCCTATTTGGATACCCTTGATCACCTTCTCTTGCCTGATTGCAATAGCTAACACTTCCATTACTATGTTAAATAGCAGTGGAGACAATGGGCATCCTTGCCTAGTGCCTGATTTGGGTGGAAATGTTTTCAATTTTACACCATTCAATATGATATTGGCTGTGGGGTTGCTGTAAATGGCCTCTATCAGTTTAAGAAATGTCCCTTCTATGCCTATTTTTGTAAGAATTCTGATCATCAAAGGATGCTAGATATTATCAAAGGCTTTTTCTGTATTAATTGAGTGAATCATATAGTCTTTGTTTTTTATTTTATTGATGTGATGTATGATATTTATAGATTTGTGTATGTTGAATCAATCCCTGTAACCGTGGAATAAAACCAAGTTGATTATGGTGTATAATTTTTTTGATGTGTTGTTGAATCCTGTTTGCTAAGATCTTATTGAATATTTTTTGCATTGATATTCATTCATAATATTGGTCTATAATTTTCTTCCTTTATTGGATCCTTTCCTGGTTTGGATATCAGGGTGATATTTGCTTCATAGAATGTATTGGGAAGTATTCCTTCTTTTTCTATGCTTTGGAAAACTTTGTATAATATAGGCACTAGTTCCTCTTGAAAGGTTTGATAGAATTTGGATGTGAAGCCATCTGGTCCTGAACTTTTCTTTATAGGGAGATTTCGTATTGATGATGCTATTTCAGTGGTTGATATAGATCTATTCAAGATTTCTAATTCTTTCTGGTTGAGTCTAGGAAGGTGGCATGCTTCCTAGGTATTGGTCCACTTCCTTCAGATTTTCATATTTCTGGGAATAGAGATTTTTGTAGTAATCATTGAGGATTTTTTTTAATTTCTGAAGTGTCTGTTGTTATTTCTCCTTTACCATTCCTGATAGACGATAGTAGAGATTTTACTTTTCTATTTCTGGTTAGGTTGGCCAAAGGTTTATCAATTTTGTTAATTTTTTCAAAAAAATAACTTTTTATTTCATTGATCTTCTGAATGATCCTTTTGTTTTCAATTTGATTTAATTCTGCCCTAATTTTAGTTATTTATTTTCTTCTATTAGGTTTGGGGTTGAAATATTCTTCCTTTTCCAGTTGCTTGAGATGAACCATTAAGTTGTTGGCTTCTTCTCTTTCTGTTTTCTTGATGAAGGCTTCCAATGCTATAACTTTCCCTCTTAGGACTACAAGGCAGGGTCTCTTTAGGACTACAAGGCAGGGTCTCTTCTTGACATATAGCATTTAAATCTGTATGTAAAGATTGTGCCATGATGAGTGGCTCCTGTGACTCAAAGGGGTAGGGTGCTGGCCCCATATGCCTGAGGTGGTGGATTCCTGGCCCTGGCCAAAAACTGCAAAAAAAAAAAAAAAAAAAAAAATGTGCCATGAGGATGCTCTGACATTTACAGCATCCTAAATTAACTAAATGAGGGTGCACAAGAAGGGTTTGAGAAAAAATTGGGCATCAGTAGAGAAGGCCAGGGGGACCTTGATGAGGTTTCTGCTTATAGAAATTTGATGATTTAGAAAGTCCAGAGAGCAGATTAATTAGGTAGATTATATTGTTTCCTTTTTATACAAATGGAAGTAAATTTGTTTTCTTCCCATCTTCCATTATAAAGACATTATTAAATTATCTTTATATATACAAACATAAGAAAGAAAAAAAATCCCTATAACTTTACAATTTGTTATGGTTTGAATGTATGTATCCCTTTAAAATTTGTATGTTGAAACATAAGCTCCAAAGTGATTGATACCAAGAGGTAGGAACTTTGGATAAGTGATTAAGTCATGAGGGCAATGAATTTATAAGGAGGTCAAAGGGAACATGCTAAGGCCTTTTTGCCCTTTGCTCTTTCATCCTTTCTGTCATGTGAGGACACCAGGTTGGCATGACCTGTAAGAAACAAACTCTTACCAGACTCAAACCTTCCAGTGTCTTAAGCTTGGACTTCAAAGCCCTTAGAATGGTGAGAAATAAATTTCTGTTATTTATAAGTTACCCAGTTTCAGATATTTTGTTATGGATGCAAAAACAGACTAATGTCAAAGGACAGTTTACAAAGGCTATTGAAGGTTGCCAGTCTGGAGGGAAAATTAGGTTCATGGTGCAGAAGAACAGGGTGGTCCCTAAGCTGCAGAATTGGGACTAACCATAAGTGGCAGTGAGTCAAGATGAAACCTTAGATCAATTGCCAGAGGTATTAGAAAATAAAACAGTAATATGTTGCAAGATAAAGTAGGACAAATGGCTTGTAAGATTTGCTTTTGTATGGTGCCAGTAGCTTGCCATGGTTATGGACCTAGAGCAGTGGTTCTCAACCTATGGGTCATGACCCACAGGAACTGTATTAAAGGCTCATGGCATTAGGAAGGTTGAGAACCACTGACCTAGAGGGTTTGGGGAGCTGAGAAATATAAGGCAGCCAAGATTTAATAGAAATTAGTAGGAGAGTGGGAGGAAGATTCCTTAATTGAAGAAACTATTAAAACAATTTAATCATGCAAAAATTGGCATTAATTATTACAACAATAATTTCCATACTGGAATATCTTTTTAGAAGTTTATGTTATGATTTATAGCCTGACCACTTCAGAAAATGATTGAAACATCTTCAAAACTAGAATTGTTTATACCTTCCATATGTTTTTTTTCCTTACTGGACTGTGGCTGGTGTTACCAACTATGGAAGTGTTTCTCATTTTGAGGGAATGGAATTGGACTTCAAGTTGATTCTGATGTACACCCAGGGCTAAGAGCTACTATTCTGGGATAGCTGATTCTAGAGACTTGGTTGTACTGAGTGGTGGAAGTTGTCAATGTCAGGGTTATGGACTGATTTGAGGAGTTCAAGAATTAATCCTGTGGGATGACATGGTGGAAATAGAGTCAATCAAGAAACAATTACTGGAAATAGGCTTCAGTTTGAGGAAACCACAATGAGACAGCAGTATTGGGAATCTGGACACAAAGCCAAGGCTCAGAGTGAACAGAGCAGCCATACACAGTGGGGTAAGTACAATGGACAATGTTCTCCCCAGGCATAGGGCATGGTTTCCAGGCCCAGAGTGTTCATAGGGCAATTGCATCTACCACACTGCCAGGTGGATTTTCATGGACATAAGAAGTATCAGGGTTAGATTGGTCAATTCAGAACTTTGACATCTGTATCTGAGCAGGACATGGGCTGGCAGAAAGAAATACACCTGGAACTAGGATTTGGTCAGCTCCTTTTGTTGTCTGGAGGATTATTGGAGATTGTCATATAATAGCTCAAGAGAGCCTATTGGTGCCGGAGTTAATTACATTCCTTTTCAGGGGAGAATGGCTATCAAATAGATAACAAAAATGGATGCATTTTCAGAAAATTACAGCTAAAGTCACTCCCATAATCCCTAAATCCAGAATTCTTGGCATTTTCTTCAACACCAACTGCTTTAAACTCAACTTCTAGTCAGCTATTTGTTACACCAAACTCACTCCCTTTGATAGACAATGGAATAAAAAGTTTCCATTTGGATTATTACTCTGTGTGTGTGTGTATGTGTGCATGTGTGTGTGTGTGCGTGTGCGTGTGTATGTGCGTGTGTGTGTGTGTTGGTGGAGATAATGAAGAGTTGAAGGGTTCTTGGGAAAATAGCACAATTCTCAGTTGGTATAAATGGCAAAACCACTGTATCACCACCAGCTAAATAGCAGTTTGCTGAACTAAGCCATTAAAGAATGATTTATTACCATGCGAGATTAAAGATTACCTAGGAGCAGTGGCTTGTGTCTATAATTCCAGCTACATGGTAGGCTGAGATGGGAGCCTCACCTGAGACCAAGAGTTTGAGACAAGCCTGGGCAACACAGTAAGACCCTATCCCCTAAAAAACTTAAAGATAATCTAAATTGAGGGTACATCAAAGTAATACTGAGATATATTAGTTAATTCAGAGTCAAGGGCTTTCTATTCGTTTACATGTTTTTGAGTTGTGAAGCAAATATTAAAGAGAGTCTGGAAATTGAGGAAAGCAAATCTGTATAAAGAATAGATTTTAAAGATGATAGATTTCAAGTTCAGTCTAAGGAATATATTACCTGGTGTTTCTGCTGGCATTCCTGTGTGCTGATTATCAGAGGATCTCAGGCCTTTGGTAGTGATTGCTGGTAACAGGTGAAGCAGGATCCCAGGGATTCAGAGCAGGCCAGGTCTCTGATGCAGCTTTCAACTCACTGACTTTGAATCCTCATAGGTTGACTTGGCCTAATCGGTCATCTTCAACTCAGGGTAATAGCAGTAATTTTCTTCTTATTCACTTTTCCCTTGCCTAGAGATTTTTTAGCACATCACTAAGTGAAGACCTTGGCCATTTGCTGTCAGCTTTTGATGAAAAGAAGACTTTTGATTGTGAATAGCATTATAAGCTCTCACTTCTGCCTTTGACTCAATCAGTTATTTTCTGAGTTATTTTCCATGTAATTTATTTTGGAACAAGTGATCCTTCCTCCCTCCCTCCTCCCTCCCTTCCTTTCTTCCTTCCTTCCTTCCTTCTTGCCTTCCTTCCTTTTCCTCTATCAAGAGATTATTCTTATCATATAATGTTAATAGGGAAAAATAAGTTATGACCTTTTGGGGGGTAAATATCAGCTGCCCCTTCCTTGCGTGCTAATATTCTAAAGCATCTATATTTTTCCCCTGGAAAGTATTAAAAATTAAAGAACACTGTGGTCCATACTGAGTATGATTTTTCTAAAACATTTTAGTCTTACTGATCTATGTGGGTGAGTCTGATCTCACAGGAACACACTTGTAATTGATTCATAAATTCCTCCAAAAAAATATCCCAGACCTTAGTAATGATAAACTCATATCTAAAGTTTTATGGAAATGAATCCTAAGGAGTATATTTTAATAGCTTTTCAAAGGATGAGCAAAATGATAAAATAATGCAAAAGGGCCTACCAGTCCTAGCAACTCCAGTGAAGATGTAAGTTCTCTCTGCCTTGTCTTTGCCGTTCAAGTGGTGTGATATTGCCTCTGAAGTGGCTTTTAAATTGAATCCTCTGTTTCATTCTTATTGCCACTATTCTAGTTAGGTCTCTATCATCTGTTACAGATACAGTTGCAGTCCCAATCTGTCCTGCAAAAATAATGAAAAAAAAAAAAAATATATATATATATACACATAATTTATCTTCATTTCAATACATACTAATAAACTTATTTCTACATGGATTTTTCATTAATATTAAAAATATATTTTATATTAAATGCATTTTAATAATCTGAAATAATTAACAAAACACTGCGTGGTCACCAGAAAAACCCTATTTTATTCAGAAAATACAGTAGGAATATGTTGTAAATATTATATAGTTATGTGTATAAGAATAAAACAATTATAGGAATATAACAATGACATTCAGCAAAAAATCAGAAAAGTCACATGGTCAAGGTTTTATAACTTCATAAAGTGTGAAAATTCACTTCCCCAAAATTCAGTAATTTGAATGTTAATGTAACTAAAAAAAACACAGTATAATTACTAAAATTAGTGTTAATGCAATTATTATTTTATACACTTTATTCAAATTTTGTCATATAATTCATCCCATCAATATTCATTTTTGGATTCAGGATCAAATCCAGGATTTCATGTTGTATACACTGAATACTCCTTATTTAAGAATGCATGGGGACAGAGTTTTTTGGATTTTGGAATATTTGCATAAGCATAATGAGGTAGCTTGGAGATAAAACCCAAGTCTAAATACACAATTCATTTGTGTTTCATATATACTTTATACCCATACATAGACTGTAGGTAATTTTATACAATTTTAAGTAATTTTATTCACAAGACAAAGTTTTGCCTGTGGCCCATCACATGAAATCAGGTGTGAAATTTTTCACTTGGAGCATCATGCTGGGGTTTAGAATTTTCTGATTTGGACCATTCCAGATCTTGCGTTTTCCAATTAAGGACATTCAACTTGTGTTTAGTTGATGTATCTTATTAGTTTTCTTTATTAGTTATTTATTTGGGGACCACAACAAATAAAAATCCATCATAATCCTCATCTTCCCATCTCTCACTAAAATAAAAAATAAAAGAAGAAAAAAAGAGAAACAAAGAAAACCCCAAATTCTGAAGTCTTAAGAGGCTAAACTGAGATTCTGGAAGCCAATAGGAAATGATAGATAACCTATGTCTTGGACTTCCCAGAGCAACATCAAATTTCCTAGAGATTTTGTTCTTCATTATGCAACTCATGAAATATGGATTTGTGATCTCCTGAGGCTTCCCAGACCTCTAACTGGAATGCCAGTGGTAAATGAACAGATTTGCTCAAGCATTGTGTTATTACTTGCTATCTTTTTCATTACATCTCTAGCTAAAGATCCTGCCAGACCAAGTCAGCATATAGCATTTGGCCCTCTGCTGAACAGTCAGGCAGCATTTAAAGAAAATTATTTCTGTACAATGTGCCAGGTCAAATAATGGAGAAAGATTTGTGGTCACAAAAAAACATGATGTAGAGGTAACTAAGTCAAATTATATGAAGAAAATATTAGGACTATTCCTAAACTGTTGTATCTTAAGAAATAAATACAAGAAATTTAGGACATCTGATGCTTCAATACTGAGGTAACTTTTGCCTCCCCAAATTATCATTTTGTATTTAGCTCTAGAATATTAATGATGGCGATTAAGACATTCATTCAGTTGAACACATTTATTGAACATACATTCATTCTCTACATAATTGATATTGAAATACAGAAATTGGTAAAACATGATGCTTATTCTCAAGATGTGTATAGCCTAAAGTAGTACTGTAATATAGAAATATAATGCTAACTATATTTGTAATTTTAAATTTTCAAAAAGCCACGGTAAAAATAGAAAGAGATGGGTAAAATAAATTTAAAAAATTTAAGCGTTATCATCATAGTATGTCATTCTAATATAAAACTTTAATGAGTTGTATATTTGTGTTTATATTCTAAGTCTTTAATATTTGGTGTGTATGCTACACTTGCAGGACAGCTAAATTTGAACTAGCTACCTGTCCAGTGATTAATAGCCATATGTGGCTAGTGACTAACATCCTGGACATTCACATTGAAGAGCCTGGAGGAAGAAGTGAAGGTAAAATTATATTACATTGCAAATGGAAAGGTCTATGACCCAAGTATATCTAAGGGTTCTGGAAGTAACACAGGTGGAAGTGACTTGCTTTTTAGGACAAAGACTATATTTTGTATTCCCAGGGCAGAATTTATGTACTCAATACATGTATATTTTTAATACTTTCACTTTTTTAAATGAATGGAGGCTGAGTCCAAGAAGTAATCATGGAAGCATTTGAGCCAACTGTTAGGGAAAGAGGCTAGAGTATAAAAAAGTAGAAAAATATTGCTGGATGGTAGGAAAAGGATGCTGAAAGCTCTTGAGATGTGAGGTTTATTTAAAAAGGATCTGTCTTTGCTCTAATCACAAGATCTGGCTTCATTTCATAACTGAAATAAGCTATTAAGTTTTCTAATAGCCTTTTGATTTAACCCAATTGTGAAAGAGGAGATTACAGAAATAAATGGTAGAATTAACTAATTGTCAAGATGGTTTGTGCCAGACACTTAACCAATCTGGAAATTCAGGTCAATTTTCTATGTAGCTTCATTTTGCCCAAGTTCTTTCAATGGGAAAAAAATGCAATATATATATATATATATATATATATATATGTGTGTGTGTGTGTGTGTGTGTGTGTGTGTGTGTGTGTGTATGTGTGTGCGCTGTTTATATTGCTTAAGATTGGTGTGCAAGGATTCAGAATTATGATCTAGTCCAACATTATTAAAATAAGTTTTAGCTTTTTTTAAAAAAATTATATGCATATCAATAGCACTTTCGAGTTAATGTTTGAAAATATGCTTCATGGCTTTGAACTGAATTGAGCACAGTGTAACATTTCTAAACTCTACTGACCACTGCTGGTCCTTGTGGGAATACAGATGTTCTATCTCATTGGAAAGACTCATATCTAAGAAAAAGGTACATAAATAACTTTTCCCCAGTAACCTTTTCTAAGTCTGGTTCAAACTTTCCAAATGCTGATGTACAGTCATTTCCCCCAATTTAAATTTGCTCTTGTTTGTAGATAAAAAATAAGTTTGTAATAAATGATAAGTCTGTATCTAATGCTATCAGTTAGCAAACACACAGCTCCTAAGCTAAGTATGGAAAGAACAAATAAAGGAAGAAAACTCCATTTGAAAAATGCTGCTGAATATAACCCCCTTTTATCTAATATGCTTCAAATATGCTGAGCAGTCCTAGGATTGAAAAGCACACCAATCTCACCGAATTGCTCATTTTTCTCAGGAAATAGCAAGAAAGGTGAAAATGAAGACCTCATCCAAATGCAAACCCATTCAAATGAAATATGAACTCCAATCAATGTTAGTAGTGGTCTGGCAGCCTTGGTTCCAATCAGCAAGTTGAGACAGCAAGAGCCTAAGTGTCACTGCCAACCCTGTTCTGTGAGCTCATCTAGTATGGTGGTGGGAAGTAGTTGGTGCACACACAGAGCAAAAGGCCTGTCTTGTATCCATAATGAGAGGCAGATTCTGCACTAATTATCCTGGCAGCAAGCTCGCACCAAAGTGATGTGCAGCATTTTTGCCAAGGACTGCTTATTATCAGTATGTTTCTTTTCCACTTTGTGAGCCATGGGTAAGGAATGTGAAGAGAAATTGAAAATAACGGTTAAGTGAAAACTGCATACCTCTGTAAGTGAAAAGCAACCATTTTTACTTATACTAAATTTACTTAGTTTTTATTTTAGAAGCTAAATTCTCTTAATTTTTGGACTGACCTAAAGTCTTTGTATATGCCATTTTTATTAGATTCCATACAGGACATTATATATCTTTTGCCAAAGGAGAAAACTTACAAGAGTGGAGTTACATGTGTAACAATGAATACTGTAAATAAACCCATTCATATTTAACAAGCTTTGCCAATGCTAATCCAGAGCAAGATGTTTTAGAAAAACCTCTGCAAAGTCAACAGACAGACATTACATCATAATGTAATACTGCTCTATTAGTAAAATATTTCAAAGTTGAAAGGGGAAAAATTCCTAATGGACATGCTTTAAGTTTTTATGAAAAGCAGGAATTAAATGTGAAGGCCATGTCAGTCTGGATGAAATTCAAAACTGGCTAAACATTTGAATTAAATTTGTAGGGGTAGCACCTTCTTCTATTTATCTAAGCTTCAAGGGATGATAAAAATACAATGGTGACAATGTCACAATAAGGGCAACACAAAATAGAAACCACATTTTGAATAGCTTTCACCAAGTATTATCAGAATTTAAATAATCCAAATCTTGAACATTCCAAGATTCTTATTTTCTTAAAACCAAAATACAAACAAACAACTAGGAAGTTAGTTAAAAATGGGGATTTTATTTTTACTTTAAAAATAATTATGCTGTTTGTCTTAATTTAGACAGTCAGTAATGTTAATGACCATAGACAGACATTGAAAAAATAATAAAATAAAAAAAAAAAAAAAAAAAACTACCCTGGACCAGAATAAAAGAAAAGAAAATACTCTGAAAATGAGGAAAAACTATCACAAAGCTCATGAGCTTTTTTTTTTTCCATATAAGAATTACCACCAAGCTATATAATTCTTGAAAGTAAGGAAGTAGATTAAAAACAGATGTTAATGCACACAAAAAAGAAAACATAGAAAATAATCGCCATCTACAATAAATCCTTACAAAAATGAAGGAAAAAACTTTGTCCAGTCAAGAAACTCTGAAAGCAGAATTGCCCATATTACAATTGGCTCAAAACATTCTTTGTTGGCCTCAAAGGCACCAAAGGCTATTACATCCGGCATTATCAGTGCCCATCACATTTGATACCTTCTGCCATAAAGGCTAGACAAGTTAATTACTCATTTTCCTAGAAATGCTGGCAGTGATAAGTGACCATGTGACACAGCTCAGGCCAATGGAACATAAAGGAATATAGGTTGGAAAGCTTCTGGAAAGATTTTTGCATTCCTGATGAAAGAAATAGAAATAGCTGATATGTCTCTCCTCTTACCTTTTTTAATGTCTTAAACATGACTATGATGTTTGGAGCTGGGGGTGACAATGTGTGACCTTGCAAGGTAAACTTAGATCCCTGAGAGATCATCCCTCATAGCTTTGAACTGCTCAATCATTGCCAATGGTGACATACTTCTACATTATTATTACACAAGAAGAATAAACCTATATTCATTTAAACCATTGAGTTGAATTTTATTACTAACTAATCAACATAACAAAATTGTTTTTCTAAAATCATCAGAAAAGGATAAATTATGTTCTCTCTTACTGATGTCTAGAGGGCTAATAAACATCCACTCCAGAAGCCAAAATAATAATAGTAACATTATTACAAGTTTTATATTGGTATAGATTTGAATTGGATGGAAATTCATTGCTAACAAGAACCCCATAATTAAACAAGTCTGCTATAATTTAAATCCAGGTAGTTGGATAGTCATTGGCCTTGACCTGTAAATCTTACATCATATTTTTTATTCAGGAGGTGAGTCCCAAAGAATGAGAGGTGAAGGCTGAGGCATAAACTCTTAGTTTCTCTTACCAGACTCCAATTAGCAAAAGCAACAAGATGTGGACACAACCCAGCCTACTTCACCTTTATGTGCTTAATACATAGCCAACAGTTTTCCCATTTTCTTGAGTCCACTAGTGGTTATTTCTGAAGTGTCTGAAGAAAGCCCTAACATAGATCAAAACAGTACACAACTACATTAGTTCTAAGAGACTACTATAGCAAAAGACAAACATGATATCTAAGAAAACCTATCTGAAGGACTATACTGAGAATTAAAATCAACATATATAATCCAACAATCCAGAGCTAGTCCACATTTTAGTATGAGTTCCCTTTTATCATCAAAATTCAAGGAGAAATTAGCAAAGATTAAATTCTTTTGTAGTTAAATTCCTACACTCAAATAATTTATAGCCATAATTCAATCGTTTTAACCCATAGGAGTTAAAATCTCAGAGACTTTCAAATTTCATACTTTATCCAGACTTAGTCAGAAGGGTTCTTAATGCTTCGAATCCTTCAGAAGCTTTTTAGCCTCTGTTCTTTTTTCAGGGCCTCAAAAGCTTCATCACTGTTAATGTGAATTTCTCCCCTGTTCCAGTTTTAAAGACCTCAAAAGCTAACAGAATATGTGAGGTTTTCATACTGCTGCCCCTCAGACCTATGAAATTTAAATGCAATAACTCCCATTACAGTGTTCTTAGTCAAAATTATGATTCTAGAACTCAGCACTTAAGTGTTGCCAAAGACCCTATTAAACATTTAATGTTACCCAAGAGAAGAAAGATAGATGAAGAAACAAAGTCAAGGTTTCTGTGTTGCAAAGAATATAGCCTGTCAAGACGAAAGTGTCTCACTTGTGAACTTAAAGGAAGATACTCAACCAGAGATATTTTGGTGCAGAAAGTTGAATATACCTAGGGGTGGAGTGTAGGATGGGAGACAGTGGTCTACTTATACACTTTCCCCCCTCTGTCTGCAAGAATGGGGTTGGGGATGTTCTTTTCTTATTGCGAAGTTTAGATGCTTGCATTACGGCACCCACCAGGTCTCATTTGGGTTGCATTTTCTTCTCACCCAAGATGTTAAAATCTTTTGCACTTCCATCTCTTCCTCATTCTCTGCATTTCTTACATCGATTGATATCTAAGTTCTGCCAATGGTAGAACTCCACCATATATTATCGTTAGGCATTTTTGGAATTTCTGGAACTTTAGTTTCTCCAACATCCTTGCATTTAGTCTAGAGCACCTTTGCTATCATTCCTATGAAGATGTCCTTGAAAAATTTTGCCTGGGAGCTCTGTGATCCTTAGAACCTTAGCCATGTTCTCTATTTACCATAGTATTACCCTTTTTTTCCCTGAACACCTGTCAGAGTTTGTAAGATGTTCATTCCTTATTTTGGTCTCTTTTCCCCTCTACCTCATGTGAGGTTGGTGTCCTGTTTCCTTGTGGCTCTCTGCTGCTTTTGAGCCTAATCATTTGTTGTTCTAACATACTCTTCCCAGCCCCATCCTGATGGGAAACTAGTGAGTTACAGGCATGCTTGACAAATCTATGTCCACCTTCACCTCTTTTGGTGGGCTGTTCAGGACAGACTTTCCCTCAGAACATCTACCAGAGGATTTGCCTCACATTAACGTGTCTCATTGTCTTGGTGCTTTTTTTCCATTTGACATTACTTAGAGGAAATCTCTTAGGACAAAAGTGATACTTGTATCTCTACCTACAAATGATACATCTTTTTGAAATTCACCTGGCACTTCTTGGAAATTTTACCCGACTTTCCAGATCTCAAATATTCCTAAATACTATAAATTAATTCACTAAATTTTCTCTGCCTTCAGGGGATAGTTTCCTAATAGCTCTTATTAAGGTTTAAATATACAATTTTAGAGGGGCTGGTCTTGGTATTTTCCTGAATTTTGGCTTCTACTGAGTAAGTAATTTTAGTCTGTTCTCTGAGGTCTTGGTTCTTTTCTTCTACTAGATTTATTTAGATCCTGTTACATTCTCTGTGTTGCTATTGGCTAAAACATTTGACCCTTTTGTAATGCTCACTTTGAGAGCAATTAGATTCAAATATGCCTCTTTTTTACCAAATATATACCTCTCTGAATATATAAGAAGAAAGAAATTTTCTTCTTCTATGGGTTTAATAAGTACCTGACTTCATTTACTTTGTTTTTATCATCTTAATGCCTCTGTTTTATTAATAGGACTGAAATAAGTTTTCCATACAATTTTATTTAGAGAATTAAAATTACTTAAAATCCTGAATAAACTTGATTTGTAGAGAACCGTTTCATGGATACACCATTTTAAATTGCTTTCCTAGCAATATTTTTTCTCCTTTGATCCATGTTAATAGAAAATCTTTAAATAAAAACTCTATTATTTTTCATTTGTTTATTTAAAAAAGTAGCCAAGATTAAACTTTTAGATCTAGAACCGTGGTCAGAGCTTTGGCATTAATAAATCCAAGATTAGTTGAGGATCTTCTGGTATCTTCTCACTGTTAAGGGGCTAATCTGGTTTCAAAAAAATAAATGAAGTGCAGGATTTGGGGTGTCTGATCCAATATTTATATCCTATTTTATCTCCACTGACATAAATGCCAGAATGTGGTCTATCTTTGTGAATGTCCTTGTGAATTTGCAAATAATGTGTATTCTATTTTTGTTGGATGGTTTGTTCTATCAATGTCAATTAGATCAAGTTGATTGTTGTTCATCCTTAGTGTTTTGGTCTACCAGTTATTAATAGAGTATTAAAATCATCAGTTTTATAGTAGATTTCTCTTTTTTTTCCCTATAATTTTATCAGTTTTTGCCTCAGTTATTTTGATGCTCTTGTTACTAGGTCCATATACTTTAAGGATTATGACTTCTTGGAGAAGTCATCCTTTTATTATTTTGTAATGTCCATTCATCTCTAACCATTTTCCTTGCTCCAAACTCAGTGTGGTATGAAATCAAAATAGGTACTCAGGGTAGCTTTTTAGTATTGTTAACATAGCAAATCTTTCTCTATCCCTTTATTTTAAACTAACTGAATCTTTATGTGTAAGCAGGTTTTTGTTTCTGTTTTGTAGACAGCATATAATTGGGTTTTTTTTTTTTCTATCCATTTTGTCAATCCTTGTGTTTTCACTGGTATATTATTAGGCAGTTCATATTTAAAATGATTATTGATATAGATGGATTAATTAATATCTCCCATGTTCTTAACTCTTTTTTCCCCCATGTTCTTAATTCTTTTCTAGCCATTGTATTTTTTTAAATGTTCCCTCTTTTTCTACATTTTCTAGGTTTAGTCAAGGATTTTATATTTTACCTCTTCTTTAATATACCAGTTGTGATTCCTTTCCACTTTTTTCTAAAAGTTTGCCTAAAATTTGCACTGCACATTGATAGCTAAGGTAATTTTATCTTCTAATGACACTACACT
>CAUYPK010009416.1:0-68649 GCA_963574355.1 Loris lydekkerianus
AACAACAATGTCAACTGCAATGAAAACATAGGAGCTGTGGCAGGCACCTGTCTTCCCAGCTACTAGGAGGCTGAGGCAAGAGAATCGCTTAAAGCCCAAGATTTTGAGGTTGCTGTGAGCTGTGACGCCACAACATTCTAACGAGGATGACATAGTGAGACTGTTTCCAAAAAAAAAAAAACCATCAAATTCTCCATTTAACACTACTTTGGTTGAAGAGTAGATCCAAACCATAGTACTGACATGTAAATATCCAGACAAAACAGCAGGACCACATGAAATACCCTGATTAGAGAATGTGTCCATATAGGAATTCAGAGGAAGGTTCTCCACCATATTATATTAACTTTCATTTATACAATGCAAATGTGTTGTTTATTGATTCAACTCAAGAGATTAGGAAAAATGGGGAAAATTGAGGAAAGCGGAATGAGAGAATAAATATAGATTCAGGAATTATTTGTTGAGAAACAAAGTAGTAGAACCAAGGAATAAATCCAAGAGCAGGTTTTTGGACATTAAATAATGTCAATAACAATAAAAGTGATGGGCTATTACCTAGCAATGAAGAAGGAAGAGACTACAGATTAAGGGGAAAGGAAAGTTAATGACATACTTTGCTTAACTTTATGCAAATGAGTTTAAGGATCTGCAGGAGAAGAGACTGTACATTTTCCAAATTGACTCTATTCAAAAGAAAATGCCCCAAATAGACCAGTTAATATGGAACAGATGAAGTCCTCAGACAGCAAACCTGCCTGGCAAAGAGCAGACGCCCTGTCATTTTAATGGGAGATTTCTAACAAATCTCTGAGCAACAGATTACTTGAATAATGATGATACATGTTTCAGAACAGAAGGGCGGGAGATGGAGGGAAACGAAACAGTGGATAAAAGCTTCCAAATCAGTTTTTTTTGTTTTTTTTTTTTTCAGTTTTTGGGCGGGGCTGGGTTTGAACTCTCCACCTCTGGCATATGGGGCCAACATCCTACTCTGTTGAGCCACAGGCGCCGCCCAGCTTCCAAATCACTTTGTAAGCAAAACATAAAACCAAACCCAACAAGGGGCCAAAATGAAAGAAATCTGTGGGTCAACTGCACTTTAAAATAATAATAGAACTTTTTGTTTTTTGAGACAGACTCTCACTTTGTTGCCCTCGGTAGAGTGCGTGGCGTCAGCGCTCACAGTAACTCTTCTTAATATATATTAATGAACAGAATCCAGACACCCATTTAAAAACTGTGACCATGAGCAGGTGGAATTTATTCTAGAAAGCCAAGGGTTCTTCAATCCCAGAAAATCTACCAATACAATTCACCATTTGAATGGCTAGAAAAGTAAAAATTACATAAACTTCCCTGTAAAACCGGGAAGCTATTTTATAAAAATAAATATCCATTGATATAAAATCTTTAATGCACTAGAGATGGACAAGCAAGTACATTTTTTCTACTTAAATTTTTTTTTTAATTTTAGGCCCTCTTACAAAAGGGTCTTTTGGACAAAAGTTACCTTCCAGAGCAAAATCCCATCTACTTTGCTGAGCAAGGTGTGTTAATATTGATAGTCAGCCTTGCCTGGGGCTGGGCCGCCCTGACACCTCCCAGATGAGCATGGCATGGCCTGGTGCGTAGATGTGAAGCTTGTCAAAAGTACATTAATGTCAAATGCATGAACAGTGAAAGTTTTGGAACTGGTAATAGGAAAATGATCATGATTATTATGAGCATTAAAGAAAAGGTAACTTAAAAAATTGTGAGAAAATCAGCAAAATCAGCATGCAGATGGGACACTTTTTTTTTGAGACAGAGTCTCACTATGTCACCCTGGGTAGAGTGCTATGGTGTCACAGCTCACAGCAACCTCAAACTCTTGGGCTTAAGCAATTCTTTTGCCTCAGCCTCCCAGGTAGCTGGGACTACAGTCACTCGCCACGACGACTGGCTATTTCTGTTGTGGGTATTATTGTTTAGCAGGCTGGGCTGGGTTCTAACACACCAGCACCAGTGTATATGGCCAGCGCCCTAACCACTGAGCTAGGGGGGCTGAGCCCACGTAGGACAAATTTGTCGGAATTGGGAATTGTTCTGAAGGACCAAGAATGGATAAGCCATATATGAAAAATGCATAAGCAATGGGTAATCATCAGGAAGAGAGGAAGAAAAGTTATGAATAGCAATGCCGGGAAGGTCCCCAGAGTTCAAAGGCCACAGCTGAGTCCATGGCCGAGGTGCCCTTTCAAGCCAATGACAAGTTGAGGTGAAAAGTGGAAAGGACATTGCCCACTTTGGTTCCTAGAAATAGTTCACAGCAGCATCCACCGAGGAAATAGATCAGTGGTTCTCAACCTTCCTAATGCCAAGACCCTTTAATCCAGTTCCTCCTGTTGTGCTGACCCCCAACCATAAAATTATTTTCGTTGCTCCTTCATAACTGTAATTTTGCTACTATTATGAATCGTAATGTAAATATCTGATATGCAGGATGTATTTTCATCATTACAAAGGGCTTGCAACCCACAGGTTGAGAACCGCTGAAATAGATCCTCAAGGTCAGTGAAAGTGTTTCGAAAAACAAAGTCCGGGTAAAAGACTGTCATTAATACAATCTTTCTAAAGAAGTGGTTCTCAACCTTCCTAATGCCGTGAACCTTTAATACAGTCCAAAGGGGTCACGACCCACAGGTTGAGAACTGCTGTTCTAAATGTTCAAAATGAAGTCACAATCCAGTTTGGTGGAAATCCTAGAAAATACAGCCATTAGGGTCGTGTGAAGTGGGCTTGAACTTTGTGGAACTGGGGGCTCTATGCAGGAGCTTCTCTATTCATGACTTCCTCACTTCTGATCCTTTCTCCTGCCCTGCTTCTCGCCTACAGGATACAAAAGAATTAAATCACCCACCTTCAGCAGCTGTATCTACAGAGACCGCTATGGCTGAAGTTTTCACATGTACCTTCTCTGTCTGATCTATAAGATAGCCTATGAGACAGTTTAGGAGACTGACAGTTCTGCTTTAAAGATAAGAAACTGGCCCAGGAAGTGAAGGGAATCAACCAAGGACAGCCCATTGGTTAATGGCTTAGACTCAGAAGTAGACCTTGGGCTCGTCTTCCAAATTTCTGTTGATAACAAGCCAAACCAGAGGCGAGACTGAGCACGTGGTGTCAGTCAGCATGCTCTGGAATCACCCTTCTTGCCAGGCAAAGAAATGCATTATTCATGATAAGAGGTTTTTGTTTTGTTTTGTTTTGTTTTTCTTCTGAGCTCAAACATCTAATCCTTAAAACTGATGGTCAAATATCCCTGACACCTTATACTGAATAATAGCTGGCATTTGGTAAGTGCAAAATATTCAGCTTCTTTGCTGAAGTTTAAAAGACGTCTTCTTGTTATTCATACATGGATTGGTATAATCAGATTAGATCCTGAGACACTATATTAACCACAAAAATAGCAAAGCCCAGCTTTATACACACGTTTTTCAATTAATGGAATCCTTAATGGATTCATATCCCTATCTATATTTTATGGATGTGAAGCAGGGTCAGCGAGGTGGAGCAAGCCAGCCAAGGACTCACAGCCATTAAATGGCAGAAACAGTGGAGCACAATAACCAGACCACAGAGCCCTTCCAAGGATTCAGTGGTGTAAATTATTGAAAACACTTGTCAAAGAGAGATAGTAATGCTTGTTTTATCTTTCTCATATTATCACCACCCTCAGGGATACAGCACAGAGGCGAAAATGTCCCAAGGGAGAGCCTTGACGACATATCCCTGATCAGGGTGGTCTGGTGACCCAGTGGCACATACGGACTGGCAGAGCAGAAACGGAGCCCTCAGCTGGGAGCCAGGAGTGTGTACCTTCGGGGGCTCTTCTCTTGCTACAAGAAGAATGGAGTCTCTAGGAAGAAATTATTGTCCAATTCAAAGCAAATCTCTTGTCCTTAAGAAAATACTCAGAATATCATTGAAGGACTCCTGAAAAGGTTGGTGTTGACATCATCTTAAAAGGGGGCCTCTTGACTTGGATCCATTAACATTGCAGGAAGGAAGGGACCAAAGTGCGCAGTGAGGGAGTCTCTCCACTAGCTCCGTCCTGCCTGGGGTCCCAACCATGGCTCAGAGCTCTGCCTAAGTGCTCAGGTGCAAACAGAGCCCTACGGCTGCCCTCAAGTACAGCTGATCTTTCTGAAACTGCATACCTGCTTTCCCTTTCTTTGTTGCCCTTTCTTATTTCTTATTCTAGTTAATCAAAGGTGGAAGTTCCCAAGACAGACATGAAAGTTCAGCACTTGGATGAAAAAAAAAAAAAAAAAAAAAAAATGAAAAGACCAAAACAAACAAACAACAGTAACAAAAGACAGGAAAGCACCTGGGTTCAGAAACTGGTTTAAGGAAGTGCTTGGGTGCCACCTGCTGGCCTTCCAGTGGCCCTGCATGCTGGCTGGCTGCACCTGTCTCTTTTCCCACCTCCAGGACTTCAGTGTCCCCCCTACTCCCCGGTCCCCCAAACCTCATGGAACTCAAGAGTCTTCCGATCCAACCCAGTTCCCAGAGCATATGTGCTAACTCTCACTTCCTAATTTAAAACCCTCCGAAGTTTCCCGTTTCACGTAGGAGGAAATTCAGGTTCCTTAGCGTGGCACACAAGGACACCAAAAGCTGGCCCTAATCTATGGTTCTGGGCATAGTTTTCCCCAGGCTGCTTTGGTTAAAACTATTAAGTTGGGGTAGGGAAATCAAATATTTTACTGACATCTGACTGTTGCAGAAATTTGCCATACACAGACCGGCTCTACAGGACATACTCAGACGCATTCTTCATAATGACCAGCACAATGGTGACCACAAAACTAAACTCACCCAGAAATTAAAGAACAAAGCCTAGCTTCCACAATGGTGAAAGGGATACAAATAAGCTCTAAACCTCTGAAAAAAAGATGAGCAGAACTCCACCATACTTTTCAGTTCTCTCACTCGCTCACTAAATGTGAACAGCTTAACAGCTTGACTTCTCCTTTACAGGAACACAAGCTGGCTGTTAGCTCAGGCCAGATATCTGTTGTTTCCAGGAAACACACCTAACCTCAAAGGATAAAATGAAACTCAGGGTAAAAGGATGGAAAACGCTAATTCAGGAAAATGGAAATCATAACAAAGCAGGAAGCTGTGATCTTATTGCAGATACAACTGCATTTAAAACAACAAAAATAAGGAAAGACAAGGAAACATCTTCACCACCAACAGAGAGCACAGCATGACTAAAACATAAGTTTCATGCTCAGCCCTTAAGAGACCAAGCAGGTTTCTGCTTTTTTTGAACTTCCACCCAAGCTGCTCTGTGGACAATCCCTGCCAAGCCTGCTGGAAACAAGAGCGGCCTGAAGCAAGAGCCACATTAGCCCACATTCCCAGCCAAGGCTCAAGACAGGCACCCAGCTTTGCGTCGATCTGCAGAACCAGGTATCCAGCCAGCCCAGGGCTAGGCACAGGTGCCTGACCCTACCTGTGGAGACTACAACTGCCCAGGTCACCTTGACTCACAGACAATAGCAAGTGCTTGCTGAATTTTGGGGTGATGAGTTATCAGTAGAAAACTCACATACTATCACTTACCTCTTTTCTCCATATCCAAGTAAAATGAGAAAAATTCCCGTCATATATGTATATTTATAAGAACTACAATATCTAACAGATAATACACCTAACAGCACACACTTATATTTCTCATTCTTGGGTTGTGCAATTTGAACAGTGATGTTATCCTTACCAGAGTAAAGGTAAGATGTTATTTCTCAGCATTTGGCCTAAATCATGAACTCCAAAGAGTGGCTGTGCCAACCATCAGCAAACCCCGAGGGCAAGGCTGAACTGTGCTCTTTACCTGGCTGCCTGGTGACGGAACCCACTGTGGTCCGTGGAAACGGGTGCGGGTTGATACAGGACACAGGCAAATGCTCAGGAAGGCCCTGGTTGCAGTTATTTTGCTCATCTTGGGAGAAAAAGCCATCGTAACTCTCACTGTGGGCCTTGGCTCTTGACTTTTCCCCCCAGAAAATGATTAATTGCTCTCCAAAAAATAAAAGTCTTCCAGGAACAATAGAAGGCAGCTCCTACAAAATATTCATAAATATTCAGCTGAAGCCTGATGGGAAGGCTGTACTCCCGCCAGGGCTTTGTGCTGAACTTGGAAGGCAGAAACTAACTCGGAGACAGAAAACAGTGCAGAGAAATATTTACAGAAATGAACTCAGAGTGAGCTGTCAGGCTGCCATGCTCTTCTTTTGCCTGGACTTCGGGAATTAATTTGAACCTGATGGTGAAGCTCAGGTCTGAAGTTGTAGAGGCCTCTTCTTATCTATGAACGGCTCACATGACTATCAGGAGCAAACACTGCAGAATTACTCGGGCCACTCCCATAGCAGAGCGCAGGCCAAGACAGTATTGCTTTATTTACTGTTTGATTCCATTGGTTCCATCCACTCTTTCAGAAATTATGTGGTGCCACTGATCAGACACCAGGAAAAACAGTCATAGAGTCAGGTCCCATCTGCCCTCATGAAAGTACCTCCCATAGAGGAAGACAGGCACATAGGTAGATAATTGTAATTGAGCACAACCACTAACATGGCAATCTGATCACACCCAACAGGGCATGGGATGAGGGCGGACTGCCCAGGCCAGCCAGGGACCCAGGGCAGGGTGGCTGCATGGGCAGGGAAGGCTTGTGTAGGATGGGATATCTAAGCTGGGTCTCTTGCAACAGGTGAAGAGCCCTTTCAGCCTAGAAGAAATAGAGAGAAATTCTATGCTTTGCCGGTGAGGTGTGCGGAATAGTGAATGCCAGGAGTGTGGTTAGAGAGTGTGAGCTGGAAACATCACGGCTGAGTATCACAACAAACTGGGGCTCCAGAGAAAGGCAGTGACCTTTCTCTCCGCTGCATTTTAATTTATTCTGGCTGAAGTTTTGCAAAAGGGAAAGGCTAGAAAGAGTATTAGAATGTTAGTCTGGCTGAATCCTCCAGGATTTGAGGGCAAGAAAAGAAACACCCAGCCCTGCAGGTCACCTTGCCCTCGAAGAAAATGACTGATGGTCAAGAAGACCCACGTGACCACCTGGGAAAGCATCACACTCTGTCTCAGGCATTCCAGCTCCCAACATCTTTCTGGGAAGACAGAAGCCCAGCCTGTCCCTCCCGGAAGCCCTACAGTTAGAGGAAAGTTAGGATCACGTCTCACCTAGAGTTGCAGAAGTTTTGAGGGAGGCACTAGCAGAAGAGACAGAAGAGGAACAGGAGAGAGAAGTGACAGGACAGGAGGAGAGACAAGAGCCACAGGTGTGGAACCAAGTTGAACTGGAGAGTCTTTCTGGAAGGCTCTTGCTTTAAATCTCATTCTCAAGGACTGAAACTTCTAGAAGATGGACACTGTTTCAAGACACTGATGGGAATGGCAGTGACAATTTACACGTGCCATTTTTCTGTGACAGCAATTCAGGACTCAGAGAATAGCAAAAGCTGTGCAGGTACTTCCCATCACGTCCCCTTGTCACCCCCAGCTGCTGCAAGGAACAGTTTCTCAGATAAATGACAGGCTGGCAGGAGCCCCGGGGACCAGTCTCAGCCTCCCAGGGAGGGAACACCAGAGTCCTGGGCAGTGGAGGCTCCACAGCACGGGAGCCCTGAGGTGAGGCTGCCTGAGCAGCACGCCAGGCACACAGCCTGTCCAGGAGCTGGGGAGCCCGCATTCATATGGTCCAGCTGCAGTGGAGGCAGATACCCCAGGTCTGCAAACAACGGAGGCAGGAGAAGCAGCCCACCAAGTCGGTGTTAAGGCCAGGGAGAGAGGACCACGACCTGCAGGGATACTACAGAAACCGAAGCAAGTGTTGGCCTCAAGGACTGTCACCAGACGTGTAGTGGGATTGCCCAATGGGAGGGAGAGAGTGCTCAAGAGCTGAGGCAGGACCCTCTGCAGGGACCACGGAGAAGTGGGATCAGAGGGTCCCTGGAAGATCCGGTCAGCGCTGTGGGGCCAGGAGTGGAGCAACCTAGAGGACCCCAATTGAGCAAGATGCCCTTACATTGAGAATGGCCAGTGGGCTGAGGAGGGAGGACAGTTGACAAGTGGCTAAAGGACATAAGGAGAGATGAATCTCAGGATTTGTGCTTCCACGTATGAATGGGGGGGAGCACCATCTAGTCTGTAATAGAAATGAGTAGGGGATGGGAGGGATCCCCTGAGAATCTGAGATGTGTGCAAAATAGCCTGGGAAGCTGCTGGTGGGATGGGAGAATTGAGAAGGTTGTCGGGGAGGCCTGGGGCACCACACAGCATGGGGGGAGCAGCGGCACGGGACAGCCCCGCCTGGCAGGGGTCACCACAGAGGCAGAGCAGCCAGAGCACCTCAGGGAGGGGAAATGAGGTCACGGCAGCCAATGTGAGACGCTCCGTCGCCTGGTCAGTGAAATCCATGGCTTCCCAATTCTCAAGAGAGCCGAGACCAAAGAGAAACGGTCCTTAACAAGGGCACTAAAGCCAGTCCCTGGTCAGAGAGTCCCAGAACTGGGGAGGCCTGAGGGAGGAGATAAACCCTCAAGGAAGGCCCTCCCCAGACCTGGGCAGGTGACAGAGCACGTGGGAGGCCGCAGCATCTGAGGAGGGAGGTCTGGATCATGAATGAGAGCAAGTCACAAAGGCTCTGAGGAAGGTTCCAGGGACTCACACCAAGGAAGGTCCAGTTTTGCCTTTGGACGGTTTTAGTGAGCTCCGTTGTTCGCTGCTGAGAACAGACCAGGATTTTCAGCTCATTTCCTAAGAATTAATTTAGAATTGCAGAGATGCTTAGAAGCTGGACTGGGAGTTTTCATTCTGGAAAACTGAAGATTGGATGAACGGCCCCTGCAGGCTCCTGTCAGCGCAGCCCAGGCAGGAGTGGGTGCCGGCTTTGCTCACATCCTGAGGAGGGACGTGGCACCAAATTAGCTTTGATCATTGCTTCTCAAACTTTAATTTGCATGGCAGGAAGATCCTAGGATGGCTGCCATCTTCACACCCTCCGTCATCCCTCCATCTGAGTGTGGGCAAGACCCTCAACTTACTTCCAACCAAGGCAAATTGTCACACATTTGTATGTGTGTGTTAGTATGTATACATGTATATGCATAAATATATGTATGCATGCATATATGAAAACATGTGCATATACATGCACAAATACACATAGCTTCATCTTCCTAGGACACACTATAAAGAGATTTTCTTTGCTGATTTGATAGAGCAAACATGCTGAGGAAAGCACATGGCAAGAAACTGTAGGTAACCTCTGGGACCCAAGAGTGATCTCCAGATGGAAACAGTCTGAATGAGCTTAAAAACAGATCCTTCTCCTGTTGAGCCTCCAGATTAAGACACAGCCCAGCTGCCACCTCTTCAACCTGTGAGACCCTGAGCAGAAAATCTAGTTAGCATGAAATTTGAGAAATAATAAACATGTTTTAAGGCACTGAGTTTTTCACAACTTGTTATGCAGCACGTAACAGAAAACTATTTTCCCATTGCCTGGGAATTGCATACACAATATTAATATCAAAATATTACACGTGCAATTGAGCATGTGCACCCATCACCCATGGATCCTGAAAAAGTCTATATTCTGGCTCAGTAGGTTTGAAGGGGTGCTTGACGTTGTGCGTTTTTGACCCGTTCTCAGGAGATGCCTCTGCCTCTCATCTTCAGTGAACTGTTGACAGATGCCTATTGATATCCCTTCCTACTCCACGGTTGTATGTCAACCAGAGAAGAAAATAACATGGGAATCAAAGAAAAGAATTTATTGCCAGTTGAAAATATCTAAACTAACCTTCACACTTAAAAAAAAAAAGAAAAGAAAAGAAAAATAGTGCTGTACAAGTTTAAATGCGTATGGCAGTATTTCACAGAAGCCCTTTCAGAAAATACTTAATGGTATGAAGAAGAAAGGAAAAGACTAATAAGGACATAAATAGTGGAGTAAGAAACATAGCAAACTTCCAGCATCACCTAAATATTACATATGCAAATTGTGGGGGGATCCTTGGGCAGGAGATCCCCTGTTGCACACACAGGCTGAGCATTCTGGGGGACAGGATGATGCTCAGTGAACAAATGACCCCTCCATGGCACAAGTGGAACCTGAAACGTGCTCTCAGCAGGGGTGTCCTGGTTTCTCCTCCTGAAATGCAGGACTGCTGGGGTTTCTAAGCACCTGGGTCAGGGCTCCCATGGACACAGGGCTGGTGCTGGGAACACATCTCGGAGCCACACTGAGCTTCCTTCCCCAAACAGCCACCCCTCCCTGCCTCCACGGGACTGCTCAGGAGGTGCTGGGTAAACAAAGTGACTACAGTTCCCGCCCTGGAGCACTGTCACAGGCGCTCTGTCACAGGCGCTGGGTCAGTGAGCATCACTGAGCCTCAGGTTTGCTGATCCGTAACGCAGGGTCCCTTGATACCAACGTCCAGCACTTATGTGAGGATTAGAAAACGTGAAATGTTGAGTGGCGCCTGTGGCTCAAAGCGGTAGAGCCCCGGCCCCATATCCTGGAGGTGGCAGGTTCAAACCCAGCCCCGGCACAAAAAAAAAATAATAATAATAATAAAAATGTGAGGTGTCATGACTTCTGTGTTAGATGCAGGGCAGTAAGGTTCCCACTGCGAAGCGAAGCACCACAGAAAAAGAAAAAAGCCTGGGCACATTTCACACACCTGGTGCGGTCACCGGTCTCTTTTCCCTGTTTCAGAATCCTGGTGCAGAGATGCTGATTTAAGACCACCTGTTTTTTGAGTGACACCATGGACTTAATTTGTGCCACTCCTTCTCTAGGATACAGCCACAAAGGCAATAGGGCCCTCTGGAAGCACCTGTTGTTTTAATTAAGCACAGTAATGAGTCTGGATTGAAGGAGGGGGCAACACTGGAAGGACTGGGCACACTCAGGTGAGCACATCCTGGGGGTTTCCTAATACTGAGAAATGTACCTGACTACCTACCTTGGAAGGCACCCAGCTGAGGAAGGGCCCATGGGGCTGAAGGCAGTCAGACCCCAGAGGAACAGCCAGGGCCCCGCTTTCCCCCTGGCTAGCCCAACAGTCTGGGGACAAGAGCACAGGGCCCAGTTGCCTGCCCCCACCCCAACGCGCGCCATATCCCTCAGCTGCGTTTCCAGCCTGCGGACTGCACAGAACCCTCTCCCCTTCTTGGTATTTCATCAGTTCCCACCTCACTTCCAAACTCCCCCATCTGTCGCTGCCACATTGTAGACAAAGCCCACCTCTTACCGTGTTACCATGTCAGTGCCAGCCTTACCCTGGCCCTCATCCCACAGCCCACCTGGGCAGCTATTCACCCCTCACTCAATGTAGAGGGTTCACCTTGCACATGAGTCTTCCAAGATCCTCCAAGCGCAGTTATCCACTTCTCTGTGATGCTCCACTCCTCCATCCTGGCTTAAACCCTAAAGAGCTGGTCCCCTCTGCTCTCCCGCAGCCGAGCCACTCACCCCTGCTCCCCGCCTGCTCTCCTGCAGCTGAGCCACTCACCCCTGCTCCATGCCTGGTCTCTTGCAGCTGAGCCACTCACCCCTGCTCCACGTCTGCTCTCTGCCCTGACGGCTCCTCAAGCTCCTGCAGGGGTGTGTCTGCGTCTTGCCCTCCCTTCCCACCTGTACTGTACGACCTGACCCCTCCACTCCCTGTCTCTTCCAGGAGTTTGCCCTGACTGCCCCTGAGTGTTGGGGGTGTCATTGTCATGATTCTCTCTCCCACACTGGATGGTGACGTCAGAGGGTGGAAACCCCACGCATTTGCAGCAGTCTGCACTGTGTGGCTCTGAGGTCCTGATGGAGGAAAGACAGGTCTTGCTGAGAGCCGGCTGCTGGCTGTGGAGGGGGCACCCAGCCACTGCCAGCTTCTTTCTCCTTGTTTGTAAATACAGATGGAGTCCGAGTGGCCCTTGCCACACTGGGATGTCAGCAGTTCCTCCATTGGGAGATCCCTTACAGACTGACGTTCCCCTGCAGTGCAGATGGATAAGGGAGGCTTTCGCTCCTAGACCTCCCCAAGAGAGTCAGAACATTCCCCAGGAGAGCCAAACATCTGCTCGTCCGTCACAGCAGAGGCCTTCTGCGTTCCCCTAAATGTGCATCAGAGAATTCATGCTGCTCAGACAATGATGAAGAACTGTATTTAATCACACAGGGAAAGGAGGGCCCTCAACAGTGTTTAATATCATGAACTGGAGAAAGAGAACACCCTGGCAGAAAAGGTGGGAGGGGAGATGAGGAGCAGAATACAGGCTGGGAGGCCCCAGGGGTGCCCACGAGGGACTGAGGAGGACTTGAGCAAAGGGGAGAGAACCAAGCTCTGACTGGCTAGTGAATTCACCCCTCAGATCGACAAACGATCCTGCATTCAAAGTCACGTCTAGCTTTCAGGGTGCAAAGTGAGGCAACTGGGTGCTGAGGGCATTTTCACTGGGGAGACGGGGGAGGCCCTGCTTTCAGCACCTGCTGTGCCCAGCATTTCCAAAAGCCATGGCCTTAGACAGTTCTCCCTTCTGAGCCTGCGAAAGCCTCGCCTCTGGGCTTCACCACAGTATGCATTTTTTGCAGGTGCATTTTGCTTGTTTTTTCCAAAACAAAAGCTTGCTTTGCTGCAACTTTCCTTCTTTCTCATTGTCTCCATCTCCAAATTGGTTGTTGGTAATAAACCCCCATTTAGTATCATCTGCAAGTTTCATTAACATACTGATTGCCTCTTTGTCATTAATAAAAACATTAAATTATTATTTAACATTCATTGTGCACCAACAATGTATTAGGAGTTGTGCAGAATTAAGAAACAGATTCTGCTCTGACGGCAACTTCATTTTCTTGTCCCTAAAATCTTCTCTTCAAATAGCTGACTGAGCACAGTTGAGTTTTTGTCTTTTTCATCTTTAGTGGATTTCATAGCATCCTCCTTTCTCAGGCTCTCGTGTGCCAGGTGGAATCGGCACGCAACATCTCTGGAGCTCCTCTCTCCTGAGGACGAGTTACGTTGCCTAATTAATCATTTCTTTTCTATTGCTCTTATCATGAATCAAGAATTTATATCCTGCTAATTTCATCTCATCCCTGGACTCGACCACATAAAGGATCATTTATTTGCTCATTCAAGCCACAAACATTAAATCTCTGTGTTCAGCCACCAGGTAGCATTTTTCTGAAGACACCGCATCCTCAAATCTATTTTCCTCAGCTAGTCCAACCTCTGGAAGACCAGCCCCTCCCCCACACAGCCTACCTGGGGAACTATGCACCCCTCACTCAATGTAGAGGGTTCACTTTGCACACGAGTCTTCTCAGACGCTCCGAGCAGTTATCTGCTCCTTCTCTGACATTGCCGCCCCCATGTCCTCTCACATAGGGTAGAGGAGTGATTGTAATGTCTGTCTACACCATAAAACCCTCCAGACCCTGAGCCCCGTGAGGACAGGCCAGGAGGCCTTGCTTCCCTTTCATTCTTGCTGGCCTAGGGTTTCTGCAGAGCAGATATCCAATAAACAGCCCAGCCCATCTAACACAGCTGTGCTGCAGCCATCGCCCACCTTCGGCACTTGCCCTTAGGGTAAAGGGCTGAGCGGACCTCACCAGGTTTACCTCTGTGGTTTTCAATCTCATTCTGCCTCTTATTTATACTTTCTGATTGCGGAGAATGTCAATTTCCAAGGTTACCCTTTCCCAGTGAGGCAAGGTGCCTGTCCTGTTGGAAATCCCTAACTCCACCCCCTGCTGCCCCTGCTGCCCACTGGGGGCTCCTGCTGTTCACGTGGCTCTGGGTGTCTCTGCCGGTTGTGGGGCGGGATATGGCACCGTGGTCTACCAGCAATTTGTTACAGGGATGAAGAACTGCGGCAATAACAACACTTTCCATCCTGGGGCAGTTGTTAAGACTGAGTTTCTCCTCTAAGCAGTATGTTGATGCGGGAAGTTCAGGGTTTGTCCTGCAGGGGGCTCTGTTTCCAGCCCGATGCTGCCAGACACCAGGCAAGGGCCTTGTGCAGGGGATGAGTTTGTCCCCTGTGCAGCGCCTAAAAGTCCCTGACAGTATGCAGGGTCTGGGGGGCCCTCTGTCCCTCTCAGGGCTGCCTGCGGCCATTTCTTTCATTCATTCAGCTCGCGTGATGATAGGTAGAGACAAATGGTCTTTTGTCCCCAAGTGGGATGTGATCGTGAGACACAGTAACAGAAAGCACGTCCCCCACGCTGCTGAGAGATGTCTCCACAGGTCCGTAGGGTGAATGGGGAGGGAAATGGCAGGAAATTTGCCCAATGGGAAGAACAAGGGCTCAGCGTGGGCCACCTAGGTGCCCAGCTCCACCCTGACAGTGTCACCTGTGGTAAGCCAGCCTTTCTGGGCTACAGGGTCTTAATGATAATAAGAGGGTAAGACTGGAAGGTCTGTGAGCATTAAACACAGCCACAGAAAGCAGCAAGCAAAGTGCTTGGCTCACATGAGGTTCTAGATTCCTAAGAGGGATTCTTCTGGCTGAAAGGGAGACTTTCACTTCTAGACTGTTTTGCAACTCCAAGTCAAGTTCAATAGCTGCTTTTGTTTTTGTTTGTTTGTTTAGCAAATGACTCTAAATCATTAACCATCCTTCCCAAACACACACACACCCACCCCTGCACTTCATGTAGGTTGTCACACACATGACAGGAATTTCATTCCTTCCTTGGACAAGATGCAGTGAGACCCTCCTATGTGTCCTATAAGAGTTATAAAAATATAAAAATCATCTGCTATTTACAGTGTTAATTCCCTAAACCCCTGGACAAAACTAACATTCAGAGTAATTGTCAAGCACTCTTGAAATGTTCCTTTTTGCATTCTGAGGCTTTCATGGAAGTTGGGATAAGCTGAGACCTGAGGAACCCAAAAAGATTATGTAGATCGGGCCCTTTTCATGCAGTGAGAAGCACATTACTATCTACATTCTGAATGATCTTCTCAGCCAATGATTAAAAAAAGAATGAATAAAAATATATATTTTTTAAAAAGGCAGATAATTTTGCAGCCGGACAGAGAATGTCTGGATACTGCTCCAGTATAGTCACTCCCTGGGCAGGAGAGAAAGTGACCAAACCTGCCATCTCACAGGTCCCACAAGGAGATAGGGGCTAGAGGGTCCTTCAGAGCCTGGGGCTGGAGCCATGAGGTGTTCTTGTTAGCACCATGGTCCACATTTGTAGCAGAACGGTACGAAAGGCCTCTGTTGCTAAATGCTACATGCTATGTTTCACTTGCCATTTATTTCATTTGTCCTTAGAAAAATCCCATGAAGCACATTTCATCTTCATTCTCATTCCTTCCCAGTGGTGCAAGTCCAGCCCTTCCTGGCTACAGCAGCTGTCCAGCCCTTCATCCTGCAGCTCTTCTTCCCACTTAACGCCAGCTTCATCCTAGAACGTGTACACACCCTCCCTGGACAGTTTCAGACAGGGAAAAGTCAGGAGCAACAGGAAGCTGAGTCATGACAACATGATTGTAAATGGCTGAATCACTCACTGGTGTAGACAGAGCCCAGCTTAGTACTGGACGCTGTCCGTGGTCTCCCTAGTTGGACATCTGCAAACACTAAGGCACAGCACCTGCTATCAATGTCAGCACCATTTTCACCCTAAGCTCTGTCATTTCAGTTCCTCCAAAAGTCTTTATTGTTGGTTAAGTGCTGAAACAGATATATATATATATTTTATATATATATAAAATTTTTGGAAACAATTAACTACACATGTATGGATTTCTTTTTCTTAAAAGAAATTGTTTTTCAGCACAGTGTGTGCTGGGGAATTTCCCACATTCCAGATCAGCACAAAGATTTCATGTCCAGCCCGGTGTGGGGAAGAGCTGCTCTGGTCTGCAGGCTGGAAACCACCATCAGGCCCCACCACCCATCCGCTGCCTGCTCTGATTACCTCACTTGGGCCAGACTTCAGACTGTCCACTCACAGACCACACTTCCTCTTATGGGGTGAATCATGCCTCCCCCAAACATGCTGCGATCCTAACCTCCAGAACCTGCAAACTAGCTCTTATTTGTACAGAGGGTCTTTGCAAGATAATCAAGTGAGATGAGGTCATGAAGGTGAGCTCTAATCCTAAGTGACTCTGTCCTTATAAAATAAAGGCACATCAACAGATATGAGAAAACACATGTGATGATAAAGGCAGAGACTGGGGTGATGTGTCCTTAGTCCAGGAATGCCCAGAACTGCCAGCAACAATGAGGGGAGGCAAAGAGATGTGCAGAATCTTCCTCAGAGCTCTGAGAAGGATGCAATCTGGCTGACCCCTTGATCTGAGATGTCCAGCCTTTAGAACCATGACACAGCAAGTATCTACCCTGTTTCCCACAAAATACGACAGTGTCTTATATTAATTTTTTGCTCCCAAAGATGTACTAGGTCTTATTTTCAGGGGATGTCTTATTTTTCCATGAAGAAGAATACGGTACACATTTATTGTTCGTCGCGTCCGGTCCGCTCTGATCCTCCTGTTCTACACACATCTGTGAAAGTCTCCTCCTCTCTCCCGCCCCGCACTCACCGCTCACTCCAACCTCTGCTCTGCCTCCACACAGCAGTGACATCAGGACTACACATAATGTCACTGGTTGCTAGACGCCAGTCGGGGTGGCCCTAGCAACCAGTTTATGGTAAATCAATTTTCATTCCAAGACAGAGCCTGGGGGGCCTTATTTTTGGGGGATGCCTTCACCCTCAATGTGCCAGTCAGACCAAACCACTCATGGTTGGACTGAGCCACTCTTCTGAACACGCTTATTGGTTTTGCTTAGCCTGAGCTGGCTTGTCTGCAGGACCCAACTCACACATGGCATTCTCTGGACAGCTGTGCTGACCCCCAGGGCTGCCTGCAGGTTGGATCTGCTGTGTCCCCTAACGTGTGCTGTGTGGGCATCTACCACTGCCCTTGTCAACTTCATTATGATCATTGGCAACTAATCTGTCTCACTCTTAGAACTAACAACTTCTTCACGGCAGCCATAAGGAGTCTTTAGCACCCACAATGAGCTGCCTGTTGGCAAGATCCACCTTCTTCAGTCAGGACCTTGAGATACAAAGAATGTTTTTAAAATGTAAACACCAGACTAGTAACTAATCCTAATCCCTAAGTCTTTAGTTTCATGTTAATGAAGCAGATATGTACAGCTGTATACTGTTAATGAAGTAGGTATGTACTGTTGTGTACCTGTTAATGAAGCAGGTGTATCCTGCTGTGTACTGTTAATGAAGCAGGTATGTCCTGCTGTGTACTATTAATGAAGCAGGTATGTCCTGCTGTGTACCTGTTAATGAAGCAGGTATGTACTGCTGTGTACTGTTAATGAAGCAGGTATGTCCTGCTGTGTACTGTTAATGAAGCAGGTATGTCCTGCTGTGTACTGTTAATGAAGCAGGTATGTCCTGCTGTGTACCTATTAATGAAGCAGGTATATCCTGATGTGTACCTGTTAATGAAGCAGGTATGTACTGCTGTGTACCTGTTAATGAAGCAGGTATGTACTGCTGTGTACCTGTTAATGAAGCAGGTATGTACTGCTGTGTACTGTTAATGAAGCAGGTATGTCCTGCTGTGTACCTGTTAATGAAGCAGGTATATCCTGATGTGTACCTGTTAATGAAGCAGGTATGTACTGCTGTGTACCTGTTAATGAAGCAGGTATGTACTGCTATGTACCTGTTAATGAAGCAGGTATGTACTGCTGTGTACTGTTAATGAAGCAGGTATATCCTGATGTGTACCTGTTAATGAAGCAGGTATGTAATCTCCTAGGAAGCTCAGACAAAGGAAACAAAGGAAATGAAAAATGAAGGTGAAAAAGACTCACCTTTATGTTAGTAGGAATTCTCCTGTTAAATAAGAAGTGTCCATGAACTATTTTTTTTTTTTTTTCTCAGCAGAAAAGGGATGCTTACTGATTTTTATGATGCTTCCCATACAATGACGGCTGTGTAAATATGGGTCCTTGTGGACAGGTGCTAAGCACCCTGCATGGGGCTCCAAAGCTGCCTCCCTGGTCTGGCACCCGGGGAAGAGCCCAGGAATGGCTGCATGTGTGGACTTCCCTGGTGATTCAGACAGAAGATCTCAGAACACAGCAGCTACCATACCCGTGATCTAATACCCCTGCCCTGCCTACCTGCAAATCCCACATTTTCAGTCTCCCAGCTAGCAGTCAAATAAGCTTCCATGAACGCTAAAGCCAAGCAGAATTTACAAAAGTCACCTGTATTCCAGCCAAAATATCTTTAAGAGGAAATCCCTTCTGAAGGGAAAAACAGGCAATATAAGACATAATACGCTTAAAATATGTATTGAAATTACAAATCAAATGTTTCCATAGGATTCCAAAGTACAAAACACAACATTAAAAGGCATTCAAACAGCTCTTTTATACATCACAGTGTTAGTGGCACAAAATGTACTAACGTTTCAAAAACACAAACCAAACTTGTTTTTTTACCACCACTTGTCAAATACATAATGTATACATGTGCATGACTCACT
Organism: Loris lydekkerianus; assembly: GCA_963574355.1. Taxonomy (NCBI): domain Eukaryota; kingdom Metazoa; phylum Chordata; class Mammalia; order Primates; family Lorisidae; genus Loris; species Loris lydekkerianus. The sequence goes on from CAUYPK010009416.1 coordinate 18,615, forward strand.
CGTGCATATTTTTATACAAGATTAAAGTACACCCATAGCAATGTGAGCAAAAGACCAAAGGAAGGCCAGGTATGTGGCACATAGCTAACTCTAAATGAAGGCTCCGGGCGTCGTGGAAGACGGGATTACCCAAGTCAGAGCAGGGGCGAGAGCAGGGCAGTGGGGCTTTAAGATCAACACAGCACGCCTCCTTGTGATGCACTAGCGGGCCCTTTCTTTCTGCTGGGAGTTTTTGGCAATACCAGCCATAACTCTTTATTTTACTTATTTTCATTAGGGTGTGCTAATTTTAAGGAATCATGCTTTGGTGTTTTTCAAAGAGACCTCCATGAAGCTTTATACATGCAAATTGTTTTCTCTTGATGATTTCATTGCAGTTTATATGTTTATTAATAAATGAGAATCTGAAAAATATATAAAAAGCCCACCCTGGTTGTTTCCCATTCCCTATTTTACCATCGGAAAATCTTCCCTTCAAACATCTTAAATAACTTCTAACTTTTGTAACATAAGTGAAAAAGGTAAACTCAACTTGAGGTTCTTCTGTTTCTCTGGTAATCCCTGTCCCACAGGAATTGGCCTTGGTCCTAACGGGTTTGACAGAATAATATGCTGGAAGGGTAATTTGTTATCCTGGGCATGGAGGGGCAGCACACCTTGAGAGAGCAACTCATTCATGCTCTCAGAGGTTCTGCATACGCTCAGACCCTCGGTCAGCCTCTGCCATGTGCACGTCCCTGCAAAGTCCATGTCTACAAGGCATTGGCCACGTGTGACGTGGTGAAGCTAGTGGGCTTCCAGCTGCAGGGCAGAGCCAAACAGAGAGGTCAGGCCTGTCCAGCAAAACCTCCTCATATGGTCAGTTACCAAAGGGCTGCAGATAACGTACAGGTCCACTGTGTCCTGAATGGCCACCCCCAGATAGCAGTCCAGCAACCATGGCCTTCTCCCCCCCCCACCCAGGAATAAAAAGCCTCTGAATGAATGTCATGTGCTTCCATGGCATCAGAGTGAAAGCCATCTGAAAAAGTGAATGACCATTTCCAATTAAGATGAATCTTGCTGAGTAAGAGGGAGTCCACCTGCTAACTGCAGACTCTCCCATGGGAAGTGACAGCAAGACCCAAGTTCCAGTGGAGGGCCCGCCTTGTGCTCTGTCATGGCAGAGATGAATGCCTCATTCTTCAACAGGAGCCTATGTGATGGAATGTAAGAGTGTGTGTGTGTGTGTGTGTGTTTTCTCAGTGTGGTCTTGCTGGTATGTATAGAGGGAACAGATGATTGCAATTTTATTACTCAAACTGAGGCATGTGGGTGCAAAACCTCAGAGCAAGAAAGTGACCCCGTCTGGCCCTAGAATCCCTGTGGCCTCCACCGGGGCCAAATCTAGTGCTTGTGAACTACGCTGCAGGTGAGACACAAGGATGGCGGGTGCTAGGGACGCATGTGGCAGGGCTGGAGACTCTCCCAAGGTAGAACAGCAGCCCATCCCTCTAGGGATAAGAGGATCTGAGCTCTCACCCCAGGGATGCAGAAACAGCTCCCACTGTTCAGGGGACCCACTACATTGACTCCTGCAAAGGGCTGTGGCCAGTACAGACAGGAGGGACTGGGGTGCAGCAGAGGTCTGTGCTAGGACCTCTGGAAACAGGGCCGTGGGCCTGCCATCTGCACTAGGCATTCATTTTAAGGGGCACTGGCTAAATCACGTACCCACTGATGGAGGCTAAGGGCTCAAGCCCAGGCCGCTGACTCACAGAGTTGTCACCCCTCCAGAAAACACATCGTACCAGCTGACGCCACGGCAGCACCTCAGGACTATAGACACTCACAGCCCCGGGGTGGGCTCTGTCTTCCTCACAGAGACAGTCTCAAGAAGGTTGTCACTTAGCAATGAACTTGCAAACTGCGATTACACGGAGAACTTCGTGAACGTCATTTTGACATGGACTGATTTGCTAATTAGCTTCAGTTTCATAAAGAAAATGAATACTAGAGATGAAGATGAGGTGATCCTGTGTCTCCTAACCTGGTCAGTGTTAGGAAAAGGAAGAAGTTTCTACACAAGGAAGGTAAACTCGTCCCTGGGCCTGACGCACACTCAGCTGTCAGACACCTGCAGAACCACCACTTGGTAAAAATGTGCCTGTGATGAACAAGTAACTGAAATAAGGGGATTTGGGTTCTGTTTTGCTTCTTTGTAGAATACTTGGTAAATTTTTAAAAACTCCACTGTGATAAATCTACAATGTTTGCCTTTTTGCTATTTTTAGAAGTTCTAAGTTCAATGTGGCTTATTCTTTAAAAGTACCTAAGGCTTTGAAGGTTAATTCTCTTTGAAGAATACACTTTCACATTCTCCGCTTCTCAGAGTCTGGTGATGGAGCAATGCGTGTCTTCTGATTGATCTTTGTCTTTTGCTGCCAAGGGAACAGTCACATGCAGCTCTGTAGAAGACCAAGGGGTAAATCCAGACACCAAGATCACTAAGTGAAGGGAAAAGGTTTTTCCCAGCAAGGGAAAAATGCTTAGCGACAGGACTTGCAACTGTGTAAGATACGTGATTATGTAAAATAACCAAAGCATTTTTAAAATGTAAAAACTCCAGGAAGCTCCTCCCCAGCCCTGGGAGTCCTGTGGCCTCTGCCCGGAGGCCCCGGCTCTGAGGATCCCAGCACTGCTACCTCCTCATTGTCTACCTGAAGACTGGGGCCAGAGTCCAAACCATAGCAATTCTACGTAGGGCCACTTCTGAGTCAAACCGTTGGTTAGAAGACTACAAAAGGTTATTTGTTGCCAAATGGAAGAGAAGGGATAAGCCCTGTGAGTGGAGCTGAATCACCAAATGGAGAGAAAAAAAACAAAAGGCAAATCTAATGCAGATGCCCCTTTAAATACGGCAACATTTTCCAGGAAATGCAATGATGTAGGAACCACATTCATAATAGCATGTAGCTTACGGCGTTCAAAAAGTTATTACAAGTTTCAAGAAAAACACAAAGAGTGCATAAGGCTTTCTAAGTCTCCTGAAAAGTCATTTAACTATAACTTCTTAAAATGCACATTTCAAGAAAGGCATAGGATGGTTTATATGCACCTTATTGATTTTCACTATTCAGTTGGGAAAAAAATGCCTTCTAAAAAGGATTTTACTAAATGCCACTAGTAATAAAAATGGTTGTCATAAACAGAGTGCTCTGCTTAAGCTGGAATAGCTGGGTTCTGTCTCAAGAGGGCTGCAGTCCTCCAAAGACTTCTCTCAACAACATGGAGACATCTGGAAGCCAAGGAAGGGATGAAGGATGTTTTGTATGAGAAAGTCTCTTAAGCCACAGCCAGACACTCCCAGTCTATGGCCACAGAGAGAAAACCGCCTGGTGTGCTTCTGACAGCACCTCCCTGTCGTCTGCAGAGACTGATCTGGGTCGTGCCCTAGCCACGCCTGCCTCGCCTGCTCCTGGGGGGCTGCCCCTGGGGCCTATGCAGACGTTGTGACATCGTCCCTGAAATCATGGCATCCAGCCTGACCCTGTGAAGCTCAATGGGGCACGTAAGGCAAGAAAGATGTTTAGTGAGGGGGGCGGGACAGCGGGGCAGGGGTGGGAAGAGCCACACTTCCCGGAGGGGAGGCAGGGTCTTGTTCCAGCATTGTGCCTTCCTCTAGGTAGGCAGTGGGTCATCATCCCCTTTACTGCACTTGCACTTGCAGCAAAGTACAAAGGGAGTTGCCAGGAGCAGGAAAGGCGAGGCCACCAAGAGCAAGAGCCCAAATCCAGCAAAAATGCCCACGACCTGGAAGAAGGAAACAAAGGAATAGAAGTAAGAAGGGCTGGTCTGTACATTCCATAGCTGAAGTGTGGTTTACCTGCCCACCTGTCATCCAGCCAGCCAGCCAGCCACCTATCCATCTACCTATCCCATCCAACCACCTTCCATCCATCCAACCCTCTAACCAACATCCACCCATCCATATATCTCCCCTCACATCCCACCACTCATCCATCCATCCATTTATCTACCTACCCACCCCCCATCCCTTTATCCGTGTATCCACCCACCCATCTATCCATCTACCCACCTAGCCACCAAACCATCACCCACCCATCTATTCATTCTGTTCATCTAACCATCATCTATCTATCCGTCCATCTACCCACTCATCCATCTCTCCAACCATCATCCACCCACCCGTCTAACCACCCATGGAACCATCACACACACATCCATCCATCCACCCACATTTTGCCTTTATTTTCCCCTCCTTTGTCTTCTCTCCTCTCTCCCCCTTTCCACTTAACCACCCAACATTGACATATCTACAATGCAATTAGCTAACATTTTCCTCTGAGCAACCCCCCTGAGCCAGACACTGCATTAGATATTGAACACACAGGCCCATAAGATGTTGGCCCTCAAGCAGCCTTCCAGAGGAAAGAGACCAAGATTTAATCAACTGACAACAATACATTTTACAGAAACTGCCACCGGGTTCCAGGTGCCAAGGGACAATGCCAACACCTGCTCCCTCCTTGGGGAACGGGGGTGTCCTAGGGCAGACAGCTGAGATTATAATGGGGCAGTAGTGAGTGTGCAAGAAAGACTGGTGTCCATCACTGCAGACGAGGGCAAGGGAGGGACATCAGTGAGTGGCTTCACCTTCATCCCTCCTGGAGTTTAATGCCCAGCACTGGCTGTTACATATTTTGATTTTTGTTTTAAAACATGTTTATCTCTAGTATGAATAAATGCCAGAAGAAAGAAGCCCCAAATGTAGACATGTTGTCATCTGGTCAGGCAGCACGGGGTTTGCTTTTTGACTGGCCTCTTGTGTCAGCCCTGTCCCTCCTGGGTGCTGCCAGTGGAAAAAAAAAAGATAAAGTGTATATTTATTTATATATACACTTTATCTTTTTTTTATCTAACTCTTCTTTTATGATTTGTGGTTTTTTAAGCAGAAACTCCCAAACTGTTTTAGATTTCCCTTTATATATAAAACAGTTTGGGAGTTTCTGCTTAAAAAACCATAAATCATAAAAGAAGAGTTAGATACCCTCAATTCCATAAAATATAAGAAGTTCTATTTATCAGACTCTCAAAAGCGAACGTCTGAAGGAGTTACAACTGGGAGAAGATACTTTGAATACGCATGACAGGAAAAGGACAGGGGTCTAGGCTTTTTAAATATCCTGCGAATCAGAAAGCCAACCTAATAAAAATGGATGGAAGATGTGAAGAACAAAAAAAAAGAAAGAAGGAAGGAAGGAAGGAAGGAAGGAAGGAAATAAATAAATAAATCTGAGGATGGCGTCAGTGCCACCTGGTGAGCAGAGAGGTTAGAATGTGCTGTCAGCACCTGGTTCTGACTCAGCCCAAGCTTCTTTCTTCTCAGGCTCTGTTCTTTCAACAGCGAAATACACAACTGGGGTAGACAATGTCCACGGGCCATTATCAGCTCTAAAACATATTTACTAAACACCCCAGAGTGTGATAGAAAGTGTATCTTGATTCAGATTTCTCCCGAAAAACAACACCAACATACACCAGGCCTGAATGCACCCAGCCCTTTATAAATAACATTGCATTTAATAAATTATGCTACATTTCGGGTCTAATTTATACTGTGCTAATGCTGAGTATGCATGTTTGCTACCCAGCTGCTAGTTTCGAGTGTCTGAACATTCTATCAATGGTGAGATTACCTTGTGTGAATGATCAGGCATAGTTAAAACCACCTGTGTGCTGAGGATTCAGAACATAAAACATGCAGCCAGGCCTTCCTCAACTGGGTACCTAGTCAATCCCAAATACCTGGAGCACAACGTCAGTCTCCAGAGGGACAGAGCCTCTGCGGCCACAACCAGGCCGAAATCCTTGACTGAATGCTTCCACGTGTGGCCAGGGAGACAGCATCTCAACCCCCCCTCCGAGCAGCCTGTCTCTACCTTTGCATGCTGTTTAAGATGGGTCACCCAAGCTATGGGAAACTGGTGACAGGTGGATGCAAATACCTCCAGGGGAAGGCAGCAGCACTAAAGACTGAGATGGGAAGCAAATACTTCAAAACAGAAGTCTTCACTCAGGAAGCATGCTATGACATGTGTCAGGCCCGGAGTATATACTGTAGGTGACAGACAGATGGGCAAACAGGCTCAGGGGCCAGAGAGAAGCACTAGACCACACTGTGTCCTTCTTACTGGCAAACCCTGAGAGCCAAAAAAACAGTGAACCCCCTGTCTGAATTTCTTAACCTGAGTGTATCTTGGGAGCAGAACATGCTCTTGCAAACCCTTGTGCGTCCTCCAGCACAGGCCAGCCCTGCTCTCAAAAGCAGTGTCCCGTATGCGCACGAGTGAGCTGGCCAAAGAGAAATGATGACATTACAGTCTTCCCCAGAGAGTTCTTCTACAAACAGCATTCAAAGGCTTGGAAAAACAAGCCAAAATCAAAGACATGGAAAGGCGCATGGAGGTGAATAGAACATGATTACTGTATTGAAACTTGGCATTTAGACATGGTGCAAATAAGTAGACAATCGTGAAATCGTACTTGATACCCGGATTATCACCAGTCCAATTTCCTCATTTCATAGCTGCAAAATCTATGGCCAGAGAAGCCATCCAACAGCCAGGCCAGGTGTGGTTGCTCACAATTATAATCCCAGCACTCTGGGAGGCCAAGGCGGGTGGATTGCTTGAGCTCAGGAGTTCAAGACCAGCCTGAGCAAGAGGGAGACCCTGTTTCTACTAAAAATAGAAAAACTAGTCAGGTGTGGTGGTTGGTACCTGTAGTCCCAGCTACTCATGGAGGCTGAGGCAAGAGGATTGCTCAAGTCCAAGACTTTGAGATTACTGTGAGCTATGACACTATGGCACTCTACCCAGGTCACCAGAATGAGACTCTGTCTCAAACAAACAACAAAAAACAAACAAACAGAAAAACCCACAAACAGAGCTGGACATTCTAACATAAGCGTAGGAGATAGCTTGTGCATATCGACAGCTGTAGCCACTGGTAGCTCCCAGCACCTGGGTGGTTCTGGAAGGAACTCCGGGCCTCAGCTCAGTCCCAGAGGACACCACTGCGCCCCCCTCCCCCCCCCCGCACATGTGCACAAGTACAGAAAATCAATAATCAACTGGCTATCCCACATGCCATCCTTTGGCTAAAAATGAGTTCTGCCCTTTATTTGAGATGGACTCAGGGCTCAGAAAGTTTCCCTCACCCCAAGAAGGGAAGAGCTGTCTTTGGGTAGGACTTGCCCTTGTCAGATGCTGTTGGCCTCCCCGAGTGCTGGGATTGTAAGTGTGAGCAACTATACCTGGATGGCTTCTCTGGTGCCCTGGTAGAGTGCCATGGTTTCCCTGCTTTACTCTAGGGAAAAAGAAATACCCCTCTTAACTCCTCTGCATGACAGCTGTTCTCTGGGATAGTGTCAGGAAAAGGGAGGCCAACACTTCACAGGGATCCTGTGTTTGGTAAATGTTCAGGAGGCAGACAGGGAGTGGGTGATGTGCACACCAGTGACCTCAGAGCAGCAGCGCAAGGACGTCCCTGCACACCATGGTGCAACCTTCACGGCCACTCGGCTGTTTGACTTTCCTACTTGCTTTAGCAGATGGCATTGCTGGATGGAGTAAAACTATGTCACTTGGGATAAAAGAAATTGTACAAAACCTTTACATAGAAAGACACAAGTTATCATTCACAACACGCTATCTTCCCGGAAAGGTCCATCTGACAGTGTACTAAGACGTATGTGGTGTATAAAACTTTTAATCCCATAGAAATAATGACAGCAGCCTGCAATCTTCTCAGGGAGGCACGCTGAAATTCCCCCATGTCTCTGTGGATAATTTTACAGAACTTCACGTGCAAATACAGGAAGAGCTGGAGACCAGGAAGCTCAGACACCAGCAGCTCACACTGAGAGGCCCCCACACCAGGAATCACAGGGTTGAATTTAAGGCGTATTTTTATTTTTTTTAAATTAAATCATAGCTGTGTACATTAATGTGATCATAGGGAACCATACACTAGTTTCATATACCATTTGACACATTTTCATCACACTGGTTTTTGAGCACGGCTGAGGTCTGAGTGAAGCAAAGCCCCGAGTGACGGAGAAGTGATTCTCCAGGAAGCTCATGAAACTCAGCTGGGGGAGGGGTTCTAAGCCAAGCACCACCTGTGTCAGAAGACAGCACTACTGACCTGCTCACGGGATATTAAAGCCCAGGGGTGGGTCACGGTTAGGACGTTGGTGATCAGAACAGGATCTGAACAAGCAGGGAGCAGGGAAGGGAACTCATGTGGGGGCACAGGTATTGCACGGCCCTGAAGTGCCCTGCATGTCCACCTGGGGGCCACAGCAGCCAAGCACAGTTCAAAAGTTGCAGCTCAGCACCTGCTGCGGCCGGGGCTGAACAGAGGTAACTGGGGGCAGGCGGGGCTGAAGCAGAGCCTTAGAAATGGGTGGAAGGATGTGGGCTGGGAGGGAGAGGAGCAGAAGGGAGCAGGGGGAGCCGTGGGAAGAAAGAGGGAGGACGGCCAGCACCTCAGCAGGGCTCCCTGAGGGGCACAGGCTGGCAAGGTCTGCTCTGCAGAGGGGCGGACTGAGGGCCACAGAGGTTACAAAGGGGTCTCTAGACCACCTCTGTGCACTGTGAACGGGACACACCTTGGCCAGGAGATGTGACCAGAGAGGGGTGGGTGGGGCCCTGCCGGAGGGAGGGCTCCTCCCTCACAACCCACTTCATGGAAGATATGACACCAGATTGGGCAAAGAGGGGCAGAATTCAGATGAGCCGAGCTGGGTGGGGACAGGAACAGTAGGGAGAGTGCCATGAAGACAAGGCGGTGGCAGTGGCAGGCACAGCAGAGAGGCAGGGCGAACGTGGCTGCCACAGCCCAGGTTAAGTGTGCAGCAAGGTCCGAGGAGAAGGGGGAGACGTACGCGAAGACTGGGTCAGGCTGTCCCCGGTTCCCAGAGCACAGGGCCTGGGCACCCCCGGGACACCTGACCAAGGGTGTTCTGACTGCCAGCTCCAGCTGTGGCCCTGGCCAGCAGCCAGGGTCACCCACCAGCCACATGGCGGGTGAGCGAGCAGCCTTCAGAGAACTTCCGCCCAGCCGTAGGACTCCCAGCAAACGCCACATTGGGCAGAAACAACCACCTCTGCCGAGTCCTGTCCATACCACAGATCCCAGAGCAAAGTCTGTGTGAGGATGTGAGGCCAGTGTACACGGGGAGGCTTGTCACCCAGCTATAGGTGGCCAGAGTCCTCGGGTAAGTTGCTTTCTCCCACCTGAACTCAATTTCTCTATGAGTTAAACGGCAGAGTTGGGCAATGTGACTGCCAGTTTCTCACCTTGCTCTGCTTTTTAGCTCCTGCCAAGTTACACACAACAGCTTCCACCCACCCGGGGCTATGCAAGGGCCCCTGAGATCACCCACGGGGCAAGCATAGATGAGGGATGTGACCCCCACAGCTCCTACACTGTGTAGGGATGGGGTACAGCTGCTGCTATGGCTCCCCCCAAATGCTGTGCTGAAGCTGTAACCTCTCCGAACCCCAGAATATGATTTTAATTGAAAGCAGAGGTAATTAAGGTAAATGAGGTTTTAGGTGGGCTTTAATCGGGCACGATGAGTGTCCTTAGATGAGGGGAATATGGGCAGACAGAACGTGCAGAGGGCAACCCCGGGAAGACACAGGGAAGGGACAGGCACTTGAAGAAAGGCCTAAAGTGATGACCCCCAGCCCTGGACGCCCGAGGTTGCTGGCAAACTCCAGGGACAGGGAGAGGAAGAGAGGAAGGAAGGACCACACAGGCCTGGGAGAGAACGCTGCCCTCCAGAAGGAATTCCCTTTGTCCCAAGCTATGCGGCCTGCAGTGCATGCTAAGGCAGCCTGAGCGGGCTCCCAGGGATACAGGCAGGGCGCTTATCAGTGCTGTGCCTACCCAACCAAGGGACAGAGCTCCCTGCAGCTCAGACCAGTCCTCGAGCCCTGAGGCCAGCAGATGACAGGCCTGCAGCAAATCCTGCCCAACTCTGCTCTGAACACAGCTTTACTGAGGTGTGACACTCACATCTCACAGCTCTGCATTTCAAGTGCACAGATTCATCAGTGGGCAGCATATTCACTGAGTCACACAACCTACCACCTGCTTTGTAAGTGGCTTACTGGAACTGTGGTAACCCTCAGACATGCTGACAATGGCCATGTCTGAGCTATCAGGAATTGACAACGCAGCAGAGCTAGGGCCTGAGAGGCCAAGGACAAGTCAAGGATGTTTACTGCCTAGCCCCTGCTGAGAACTGGTTTTGCCACCTAAGCTGCTTGGGATGGTGTAGAGCAGTGGTTCTCAACCTTCCTAAACCTGTGGCCCCTTAATACAGTTCCTATGGGTCGTGACCCATAGGTTGAGAACCACTGGTGTAGAGGAAACGCAGATGTGGTGGTCTAGGGTCTCTCCCTGGCCCTGCACAGCGGCCGTGAGGTAGGATCCTCTCTGTAAGATGGGGTTGACATGGGGGAAGTGCCTGAGTGCATCCTGCGCTGAAACCCCCAAGCCTCCTGCACAAGCAGCCAAGGAGGGTTGGCAAAAGAGCCCTTCTTCCCGCTAACCCTGTCAGTGGCTTCCCGCTTCACCAGAACAAGGTCCAAAATTTCCACGGCCTGCAAAGCCCTGTGGGATCTGCCCCTGACATTGTCTCTGTCTATCCCCGGCAGTCTGGTTCTACTCTGCCACAAGGGCCTTCATCCAGGGCTCAATCCACTCCATCCTCAGCTCTGTGCTCAGCCCTGCACAGTCAAATGGCCAGCCCCACCTCATCAGTGCTCAGCGATTGTCACCTCCTCCAGGGGCCTTCCTGACCTCTCAGTCTCTCAGGCCCTGCCCAGTCAGATGGCCAGCCCCACTTCATCAGTGCTCAGCTATGGTCACCTCCTCCAGGGGCCTTCCTGACCTCTCAGTCTCTCAGGCCCTGCGAAGTCAGATAGCCAGCCCCACCTCATCAGTGCTCAGCGATTGTCACCTTCTCCAGGGGCCTTCCTGACCTCTCAGTCTCAGGCCCTGCACAGTCAGATGGCCAGCCCCAACTCATCAGTGCTCAGCCATGGTCACCTCCTCCAGGGGCCTTCCTGACCTCTCAGTCTCACAGGCCCTGCACAGTCAGAGGGCCAGCCCCACCTCATCAGTGCTCAGCTATGGTACCTCCTCCAGGGGCCTTCCTGACCTCTCAGTCTCTCAGGCCCTGCCCAGTCAGAGGGCCAGCCCCACCTCATCAGTGCTCGGCCACAGTCACCTCCTCCAGGGGCCTTCCGACCTCTGGGTCTTGCAGACCCTTGCCCTTCACACCCTGTGAAGTAGGCTCATCTGTCAGTGCTCACCATCTCTGAAGAGAATGTAGCTCCATAGGAGAGAAGGACGCACCCACCTTATGCACCTGTGTCTCAGGCTCCTAGAACAGTGCCCAGAATCTGGTGGGCAGTAGGTCGTACGTGTGGGAAGTACAGATACACGTTAACTAAAACCTCATGCTCTCCACCAACTCCAAAGGCTGCAGAGACATTACCACGGGGAGGGTTTTCCTCTCCTTGCCTCTTCTGCTTTCCTGTTACCACCCTGCTTACCTCCAGGCCTCCTGAGAAAGGGCCTCATTAAGGGATAAGCAAGGACTAGATATGCACAGTCAGGAGACTTTCCAGGTCCATGAGTGATGAGCAAGTAATCTAACATCTGACACTGACGACTGTCACGTGCCCAATGTGATGCACCTTTACTCTGATGGCCAGGGCTGCCCTGGCACAAGCTCTACCCGCTGCTGTTCTGGACAGCAGGTCTCCAGCCTGAGTCTCTCCCCTCCCCCCCCCCCATACACACACACCCCTCCCAGGAACTCAACAAAGTTCCAGGTGAGTCACCTACCTGTGTCCGATGCCAGATCACAGATGCCCGGGAGTGGCCTAGCTTGTTCCGGCAGGGCCCCTTGTCATAATGTATCAGGAGAAAATCATCCTACAAAGGGCAGAAAAGAGCAGGGTGACTGAGGGGTTCCCACTCAGTTCCACCAATATTCCCAAGTGAAGACATGGAAAGGTGACAACAGAGGAAAGGACAGCCAGGCGCAGCTCTGCTCCTCCCCTGGGTCGTCTGTCATCGCTTCCGCGCAGCCTCAGGCACTAGAGGGCGCCCCAGACCAGACTTCGGCACCAACGGGAGCAAGGGCCAGGAGCACGCAAGGCCTCAGTCCCCTGTCCCCTACACTGTGGGAAGAACCGACCTAGTGCTGGCAGCAGCTACTCCCACGAGCTCCCTGGGACTGGACCGTTCCTGGGACTAGATGCTTTCATCTGTGACATGGCCTCCTGCCCCAGAACATGGCCCTCGCCTGGAAAGCACTTCCTCCCAGGCAGGACACTGATTTTTTCTGCATTTGAGAACCAGCTGGGGGCCCCTCTCCTATCTACTGTTCCTCTGACCACCCCTTTCTGGGCACTCAGGGGAACACTCAGTGTTCCATTCCATCCAGTAACCTTCACAGACGTCCTCACCAGGCCATTATCATGTCCCTGCAGCTGGGACCCTCACATCCATCCATCCCTTAACTGTGTCCCCAGCTCAGGGCTTGGCACCGAATCTCACTTGGTCACCACTGAGAGTGAGGAAACCCTCTGTTCCTCCATCAGTGCACCCTATAGCAATGAAGAGAACAGTCAGGTATAAGGGGCCGCAGAGGAGCAATGGCTCTTCATTCATTTAACTGAGGCTGGAAAGAATAGCAGGCTGTCGAGAAAAGAGAAAAGGGCAAACAAGCACAGGACCTAGAAGTCACTTCCGAAAACCAGGGAGAGCTGGACAAGAGTGGCTGTCATCGGCCCTTCAAACCCACTGTATAGAATATCCAGGGGCCGGGGCCGAAGCTGGCCAACTCGCAGTCCCAGCTCTGGGGGGGTTGGGGGGCTAAGGAATCCAGCCTCCCGGTGACTGGGCACATGGTGGTGCTGTCATTAAATCTTGGCTTTCATGGCTTGGGCTGGAGTTGGGAGTCCCAGCAGTCGCTTTCTATGTTGCCCCTGTGCCTAGAAGCTCACCCTGAAAACAAGCAGGCACAAAGTCACCCCCAGGCACATGCCCATCTTCTGGGGAGAAATTCCTGACCTCTGTCCACTGAGAGCTCTCTCCTGCCTGGCTCTTTTTGCACCTTCCTTGTCAGTGATGTTAACTTACACGTGCCACAGAGACAGGCTGGTTTTCCATCTGCACATATCTGTTTCCCAGACTGCCTATCACAATTTCATAGACACAAACAAGATTTTGGATTTGTTTTCTGAAACAAAAGCAACTCCTGTAGCACCAGTGGACTGAGAAGTCTTTACTGATCCCCCACCAATGCGGAGGCACCTAGCTGGACATCAGAACCACCTGGGCAGTTCACAGGAAAAGACGACTCCTGGGCTTCACTCCACAGACCCCAACCCACAGGGCAGGATGGGGCCCAGGCCCCAAACCCATAAGTGATTCTGCTCCAAGCCATCCTGGACAAGAAGTCAGGATGCCCAGAAACCTGCAGCTTGGCACACAGGATCTTCTTCAGGGCTGGGGTTTGTTTTTCCAGCATCTCTGGCTAGGCTCAGGCCAGGGACGGTCTCACGTCCTTCTTCATCACGTCCAGTTCTTCGGAAGCTGCCTGGGCAGCATGTTCTGTCCTCTGTGCCTGGTGAAGGAGCTCACTCCGTGCTCAGGTCCTCGGGTGCACCGAGTTCCCACATCAGAGACGTGCTCTCAGTCCTCGAGGATGTGGGGACTGTTCACCCATCCTGTGCCTTCTTCACAGCAATGTGGCCACATCTTGCCTTACAGGGTTTCTTGCCCTGCAGATGACAAGCTTCTCGAGGTCAAGTAGTTCACCCTTTCCCAATTTTGATGGGCTCTGACCAAAGTGCTAAGAGGTATATAGTTTTACCACATAGATATGATTGAAGTAACTGGTTTAAGTTTCTTGAAGCCAGTGGGCGTAGCAGTCTCAGGAGGAGCCAGTGCATTTTTGTGTCAGGACTCATTTCCCTGCTATTGTTCACAGAAGTTTCATTATGCTCCTGGGGGGTGGGGGTGGGGACCAGAAACAATGGTGCATGCTTTGGAAAGGACCACCAGCCTTATGCTCCAAGAGGAAAACAACTGCCTCGCAGCAATTCAATTTAAAACCCTTGCCAGTTTATAATTTCCTGTCAAACTCAGGAAATTTTATCTTTAAAGCAGCCTGGTCTAGCTCACAGTAGAGGGATTTTAGAGTTTAATGGAAAGGGTCAGAGACTAGAGGCTGCTTTTCTTCCTCACACCAGTTTGGGGTTTTGCGGAAGGAGGATTAAGCTCCCCAGCCTCCCTATTGAGAATAGGGAATAATAATTCCAAGTCACAGAAATGCTGCCTATATTACGTAAAGTGGGTAGGCAGCGCAAAATCGCCTCAGTAAGTACCACCCACTATTCAATAAAAATAAATAAACGAAAGAAATTGCCTACGTCCCATTCTTCAGAAAGTAGGGAATCCTAGGCCGGCAATTATCCTAGCAAGGATGCAAGGGGTGAGGGGGCTTGGCAGGTGGAGTTGGGGCATGAGGAACGTGGGGAGGAGGAGCAGGTGTGAGCTCACATGCAGCTGCTGCGCACCTGGCACGTGCAAGAGGGCCACCTCAACTCGGTGGAAACCCGGAGGAGCTCAGGGAAATGCCCTCCTCTATGCTGGCCAGTGCTCCTAGTTGCCTTCATGCCATGCACTGCATACTATTCTTAAATCACTGTTAATGTTCTTGATAATCTGCCCCTTCCAGTCCCTTCAGAATATGCTTTCTATGACAGCAGGGTCATTATTCAGCAGCTCTTCACCTACAGAGGAAAACAGGAAACTCCTGGCCAGCAGGGTGAAGACTCTGAGGAACACACACCGCTCTCTGCTGCGAGGAGCAAGAATGCACACGGCCCTCTGCTGCGAGGAGCAAGAATGCACACGGCCCCCTGCTGTGAGGAGCAAGAATGCACACGGCCCCCTGCTGTGAGGAGCAAGAATGCACACGGCCCTCTGCTGTGAGGAGCAAGAATGCTCACGGCCCTCTGCTGTTAGGAGCAAGAATGCACACGGCCCTCTGGTGTGAGGAGCAAGAATGCTCACGGCCCTCTGCTGTGAGGAGCAAGAATGCACACGGCCCTCTGCTGTGAGGAGCAAGAATGCACACCGCCCCCTGCTGTGAGGAGCTTCTACTGCCATCAAGGAGGGAGTCTGTAGGGCAGGAGGAGGCCAATGGAGAGAGATCTCAGTTTCTTCCCAAGAGCCTCTGGACCCTTCATTCCACCCTCTCCGCTTTTAGGAGTTGTATCATCTCCTCTGGCCCTGTGGCAGAGCTGAGCCTTCTCGGCTATCACATGGTAAGTTGAGGAGCTCTGAAACAGCTCTTGGGTGTGGATGTGTGGATGTCGACCCAGAAACACTGACATTAGGTGTCGTGATAAGAAAGAGAAGCCTCTGGACAGATGGACTCCAATGACGTAAACACAGACTTGCTCTGGACTGGTTTCTGTGAATTAGATCTGAAGCGCTCAATACAATTATTGGAGGAACCAGATGTGTTCACTCTCTCTATGCTGGGCAGACGTAAATATATCCCCTCATGACAGATGACTTGCTTTGCTTGGACTGCCCTAATTACAATAACTTTAATAGGCAATTAGATCTTCTATTTAATCATCCTTTTAAAAAAGTATGTATAAACTTACTCTTCTAAAACTAAAGCCATAGTGTCATCATTTGGTCAAAATGGCAGGCCCACGCCAGCAGCCCTGCAACCTATGCCTCCCTACCTTCATCATCCCACTGAAGGTCTCTGTTGTGGACTGAAGGCTAGTGCACCTCCAAACTCACATGCTGAAGCCTTAACCCCCAATGTGAAGTTGTTAGAAGGTGGAGCCTCTGGAGGATGACTTAAGTCCAGATGGCGTCATGAGTGTGGCAACCCCATGATGGGGTTAGTGTCCTTCCAAAAGAGAGATCAGACCCTGCTCTCTGCTAAGTGAGGACGCAAAGGGAAGGTTACTGTCTGAAAACCAGGAGGGAGCCCTCACCCGGAACCAAATCTGCTGGTACCCTGACCTCAGACTTCCAGCCCCCAGAGCCACAAGGAGGAAACATCTGTGGTTGGAGCTGCCCAGTCTGTGGTGTTCTGTTACAGAGGCCTGAACTGAGATGATCCTCCCTTAGACAGAGCCCAACGTCCTAACACCCCTTAGAAATCCAGGCTGAACCCTTAGCCCACACTGAGTGCTCATATCCCCAAAATGCCTTCTGAGATCATTGCACTCGATGACTGAGTCCTTTCATAAATACAGAAAAAAAAAAAAAAAAAAAAAAAAAAATCTAGAACATTTAATAGTGTGAGTCCTCCTATTATTACAGGAATCATCTCTGAGTTCTTTAGGGAATGGCTGGTCTGTTTCTGTCATTCTAAGTCTAAACCTCCAAGCTGAAGGCAGCGAGCCCGGCTGAGCGTACTCACGTCCAGGGACTCCAGGCAGTACCAGCAGAAGGCGTGCTTGCAGTTCTTGCACATCATCTGCGCACACCCCTCGTCCCGTTCGATGTAGACTTTGCACTTGGGGCAGCGCTTGATGGGCGCGTCGTCCTCGTCCATTTTGAAAGAAGAGCTGTGGGAAAAACTCCGTGAGGGCCCCACAGCACCAGCTGTTCTGGAACCATTAGGTCAACTACAGAGAATGAGGTATCTTGTTATTAAATGCAAAAAAGCAAAGAAATGGAACTCAAGGAAAAAAAAAAAAAAAAAGACCAAAATACTGTGAATCAGCTAGTTTGAGTTTGGGGAGCGGGGGAAGGGCAAGCTCAGAATGTGTCTAAGTTTAGATACATACAGAGAAAAGAGAACATTGTGAAAGGCTTATTATAAGGGAGCATCTGAGAAAGGGTGTAATAGTCAAACATTATGTCCTTATTCATATATATGTCCATTTTCCAAAGAGTTGATAAGAAATTTTATGTATTTTCCCATTACCAGAAAGAATAAATCTTATGAACACATATAAATAAACATACATTATTTGCTTGGAACAATCTCCAAAGCTGTTTTCCTGACATGTCTGGTTAGCTCTGTAGTGGTTAGCAAGGTGGGCTTTAACCCAAAGTCAAGTGCTGGCTCTTCTACAAAGTAGGTGTGGGGTAACTCTCTAAGCCCCGTCTTCTCATCAGTGTTAGCATAATAAAGGGTTCTGTGTGACAGGATGACAGTGTAGGATCCTGCTTGTGCCTGATAAAAGGTAGCAATAATTCAGTGCTGCTAATAAACTGGCAACAGATATTCAGGTATGACTACAAAAGGATGTCCATCCTATGCCACTAATTCTAAAAAGACAACTTGGAATATGCATGACACCTCTAGAAGAATAAATGGTAAACTGTTTGGGGAAGTCACTGGTGATCACATGGGGGCACAGGCCACACTGTCTGACCTGACTGTGCCAGCCGGACATCGCCAGAGGCGGCCTCCCTGTGGGGTGAGCAGCCTTTTTGGAATTTAATACCTTTATGAGCACACATTCACTGAAGCTGAACAAATTCTACCACTTTGCATGCCTTTTGGCCAAGACTTTCCCACAAGCATCATGGTCAATATAGAAATTAAATGAATTAAATTTCACTTTCGTGTGAGTTTTCTGGTGATTTGTAGTGACCCTTCCTCCTACCCTGGTGAGGTATATGCTGTGGCTGATTGTGACTCTGTTTTGTCCATTAGCAGAAGGTGACAGGATAATAAATAATGAGGCAAGTGATATACCCTCACATACTCATGGTTAGGACCACAGAGTCTTGAGACGGAGGCAAATCCCAGCTGCACTACTTGTGTGGCATCTGAGTCTCCTCGTCTGCCCAGCAGGCTAAGGAGGCTGCTAGCCTGGGCCTTGGCAGGTGCAGTGAGGACTGGAGGGTTCGCATGTGTTGAGTACATGGGCACAGACGCCTGCACAGTGTCAGTACCCAGTAAACAGCAGTTTCTGTTATTAATAGTACTATCACCAAAAGACAACAAAACCACAAAACCAGCTCTAGCTCAAGTGCTCCTATTTAAAGCAAACTACCTACCAATCTGGTCTCACAGAATGTGGTTTAGAAGGATCAAAGGTTATTGCAATGAGCAAATGAGATCACTTATGTGCCCGTCATCTCTGAGAAAGCCTCAGCCTGACTTGCTTCCGACACCAGTTTGGATTTTGCAAAGAGCTAGAAGTCCCACCACAGGAAGAGGCGCCAGACCCGAGGACCAGGCTGGCTGTCGGTTAGCTAACATTGTTTTGGTGTGAAAGCCAGGTGTGACTTTAAAGTTATGAAACCAATTTTCTTATGTGACTCACAAGCTAATTTTGAGAGAAATGCCATGAACAGTGTTTAGAGTCTGTTGGGCAGAATTAAAAAAAAAAAACAACATGCAAGTTCTCGTGCACTGCATCATGTATAAAATTTGCATGGTGTTGATGAGGGTTTTCCAACATTTCCTGGTGTCTGAATTACATTTAAAGTTATTATTAACGATAACTCTTACCATAAATCAAATTATTAAGGAGTCTGATGGTCTAACCACAATGGACATGCCCGAATGCCTATCAGGGGCTGGCAATGCTAATGAGCATAGCTGGTGGGGGTGGATCAGAACATGGCTAAGGCGAAGGGTTAAAAAACCCTCTCCTATATGGCAAATGGGTGCGCGTCTTCTCTGGTACAGATGCCAGTTGACAGTCGCCTTCAGGTCCAGGGAGATGAGGGGCTGGTGAATAGCGGGGGTTGCCCCCAAGCCACTCTGCTCAGAGGTGGTGCAGCTCAGCCCAACATGGCAGGGAAGCTGGGCTCGGAGCAACTGGGTACTCATACTTCCCAGAGAAGCCAGAAATTCCAATTTTTAAATTTCTACAAGATAAGATTTGTGAACTCTGACCTAAATTGCCCTTGTGGCATGATAAGAAAAACTAAGTCATCAGGCCCCAAACTGTCATCACCCTCCATCTGAAGTTTGAGGTGTTGAAGATAAAGTACAAGTGAAATGGCTCACGCTACCCTGGTGTGGCCGGGACACAGCTGGGACCCGCAGACCCCATGTCAGGTGCTCAGCCTGACGGCAGTCAGCACATCAGCTGACAAACAACACAATCTGGCTGGGGTTGTAATCAACACACAAGCTCGTGGAAACACAGAGGGCAGGGCCACTGACCTTGCCCTGTAAACCCGAGTTGTGACAAGGGGATGTGAGGGACTCGAGAATTCTCCGGGGAAGGAGGAGGCAGAGAAGGGTGCTCCTGGCACAGGAACAAATGTGCCCCAGGAGGAGACAGGGACCCTAAAGGGTCAGGGGCTGGAATAAGACGTGGGGTGGTGGGCTCTGGAAAGGGAAGAAAGGAAAAGAAGGCCCACTCGTCACAACACCCTGGGGAGGTCTCCTATCAGGAATGTGGCCTTTGCAGGAACAGGACAACTGTCTAGTAGAGCCATGTGACCTGCAGATTTTGCAGTTTACAAAGAATTGCACATTATCAGTTTCACATGGTTAGATCCACTCAACTGGGAGACATGGAGAACAGTGAGTGGCCCAGCGTCCACCCGGGAGGGCAGCCCGGCCATCTGGCCGTGGGGGGACAGGGCAGAAACACGGGAGTGCCTTCCCATGTCCTTACTGACTTGAAATTTTAAGATGTAGCAACCTTGGCCACAGTTGAGAACCTGTACAGGGGGGATTCTCCAGGTAATTATGACCTCTGCCTACTCCCATGCCTGTCTCTACATCCAACATTGAATCATCTTCAACACAGTGGAGTCTTAGAAAACCCACAGAGTAGCAGCATTCAAACTGGAATGTGACAGCGGGTGCACCTGTCACACCAGGCAGGCAGGCAGGCAGAGGCTGGTTCTCACACACTGTCTGTCTACTTCCAGGG
The DNA here is from genome assembly GCA_963574355.1 of Loris lydekkerianus. Lineage (NCBI taxonomy): Eukaryota > Metazoa > Chordata > Mammalia > Primates > Lorisidae > Loris > Loris lydekkerianus. Next base: position 38,606 of record CAUYPK010009416.1, read on the forward strand.
CCTCCCACACTGCCTGGCACGTAGTCAGTTTTCAAAAATAAACAAACAAATAACAATAGTCCTGAAAGAGCCTGGAGAGGTAGAGTGTGCTGGGCCAACCCAGTCGCAGCCACACCCGCCTCAGTGGCACTCTCAGGAAGGAAGCACAGCTCCCCTTCCAGTCCGTGGCCCCCAGGCGGCAGCTTGGGCATGGAAGTTACCTGGTCTCCCCGGGGAGGAAGGTGACAGGCACGGTCTCCGGGCAGCCCTGGCCAGGGTGCCAGCTGGCTTTGCAGGTGGAGCAGAATTCCATGTGGCAGGCTTTGCACTGCACTGGCTGGGGGGTCTGCAGCCCCACGTCCTGGAGCTGGCACACAGCCTGGCAGGTGGACGCTGGGCACCATGTCCGACAGGGATCAAAGAGCACCTCTGGTACAGGGAGACAAAATGGAAAGTCAAACCTGGGAGGCCAGAGGGGCTCAGGGGCTGATGGAGCAGATGGAGTGCTGCTCTCCCCCACCTCCTCAGCCCCTCCCAGTGTCTCACCCCACATGCAGGGCATAGCAGACCTCCAGACACCCCAGTGTCCCTCCTGCCCATAGAGCATCCTTGGCTCCCTGGGACACCCCTATTTGTACCCGAGGTCCAGTGCACAGCTTGAAGACCTCCACATTCAGGAAAGTTTGGCCACCATGTACTACATTTCCTCATCAGCCTTCTAACGTGGGGCCAGTGCCTTCATCCCGTCCCCTCCTCACACCTGCCTGGTACTCAGGACACAGTGTGCTCTGGGGGGTGGGGGAGGGGAGGAAGGAGCTTGGGTTCATCTGCCTAAGCTTGTCTCCCTCCCCAGTTTAAATCTAAGCCAGGAGCTACTGCCGAATGAACCCTTCAGGGCCAGGTTTCCCCTCTGAATTGGAGCCCAAGAAGCTAAGAAGCCCAATGTCATGGAATCAGGGAGTTTATTTTTGCAAACAGGACGCCATGCCTATTGCTTCACACCCTTCTCCAGAAATCGCACTGATTCAAATAATGGGCACTGAGCTGCCCTTTGTTGTCAACCTGGCTATTTATTTCATTTTCCCTCCTGACCAGCGTGACACTGAATCCCCCAATGAGGGGACTGTCAGTGGGAAGGAACGCTAAGGCTCTGCCAAAAAACTTCACAGTCCCATGAAGCAGGTCTATTTCCAAAGGCCTTTGTGTAGGCCACCAGCCCCTCCTTTATCAGCAGGGTTCTTCCTGGGAAGTGATCAAGACAACTGAACTTTCCTGGGGAAACCCTGAAGGCCCTTGCAAACTTCCCACCCCTGTGACTGCCAGCAGCAGGCTCAGCTCACCTGCATGTGAAATGGGGTTCTGGATGGGCTGGGGCCATCTGTGGTCCCACACCTGACCTGACACACTGCCATGGGACAGCAGCAATTCAATTACCTTGTCACCAGCTGGGTGCCCTGTCTGTATACAGCAGACGTAATCAGATGCCCCTCTGTGTTTTACCAGGGCCCCCAAATCAATGGAGAGGGCCGGATTCAGCTGTCTAAGAACAAGCCAGCCCTGAACATCATCTAACCAAGGCTGGTAAACGTTTTTTGCAGAGAGCCAGAGAGTAACTACTTAAGTCTTTGAGGGTCGTGCAGTTCTCGGGTTTTAGACTCAGCTACTCAGCTTTAATAGAGGAGCTCAAACGCTCTAGTAGTAGAGGGAAGAGACTTCAGCTACAGTGCAGACCAAGGGCAGGGGCTGGATTCAGCTCCCTGGGTGGCCAACTTCTGATCTCATCTAACCCCTGTCTCTTTTTTAAAGATAAATTAATCAAAAGCACAAAACTATCAAATTATTAGGTCTGGCTGGAGATTAAGTACTTGATACGAAATTTAAAAAGGGCCCTGGTGCAGGGACACACACTCGTTTCCAGCTGCTCCACGTCCTGAAAGTGCCAGATCTCCAGGCACCCTTAGTAGCAAGTGAACGAACCGAGCGGCTCTGTCTTATGCTGTGACAGTTTTAGTGTCTCCAGCTAGCAGAACTGATGAGGTGGCATTTTTGGAAAACACTTTCATGGTTGTGGGGCACATGTGTGGGGTCAGATGCCGGCGTCTCACCTAAGAAAAGGATCACAGCCAAGCAAGGAGGGGGTGTATATGCAGCCTGGGTCCTGAGTGCTGCACAGAGCCAGATGGGAAGGAAACTCCAAAGGCAGCTCGCAGGGCCGCCTACCCAGGAACCAGACGCTGCTCGAGTCACCTGAGCATCCCACAGCCCCCTGACCATGCCCTGAGCTCAGCCACATGGCCCTCAGTGTGCTGTGTGTGCCGGGGGTGAACCCAGCTCTGCACCAGGCAAGAGAAGAGGTCCTGTACCTGACAGAGGCTTGCAGGGGACACAGGCTCTGCAGGGGACACAGGCCCTGCAGGGCACTATGTGCTACATGGCACAGGTATAGGGAAAGAAACCTCAGCCTGCTCTTGGCTGTCTTCCCAGTGTGGCACTGTGGTGACAGAGTGGATGGACAGCAAGACCTGCAGCTCCACCACTCCCCATTCCTCTGGCTGAGTTGGCAACAGACTCCCCAGGCCTGTCTTTTCATGCACGTGCCTGGCAGGGGCCACCTCCCATCCACTCTCCCAGCACAATGCGAGCAAGGCCATTCTGCCCCCTCATTACGAAGGCCCACCAAAGCAAGCAGTGGACACCAGCCCAGGTTCCCAAGGGAACAACTTAAATAGCTTGACTTTGTTTTTTACTGAGCTGTGACGTGGCACTGCCTGTTCCCATGCGAAGAGATTCCCTATCCAAAAGGCAAAGGACAAATAAGTCATTTTATCTGCTGGCTGCAAACATCCTTCCTGTGCTGCCAGGGCACATCGAACCCTGTGGACACACCGGGGTTTCAGGCATGGACTTCTGTAGCATCCTGCGTCCCCCTCCCCACAGCTGAACACCCAGCGGCACACCAGAGGGGACGCAATGGGAGAGAAGCACATGGCAAGCACAGCTGGGACACTGTCCTTTTCAGAATAGTCTCGCTCTATCACACATGTAGCTAATGATGTACATTATATATTATGTCTTATGTTGTATCGTGTATCAACAATACTTTGTGTGTGTGACATATTTTCAAACATAGAAAATCATATACTTTCCAGCACACCAGAAGAAACTAATCGTAACTGCAATCTCTCAAAGATACATTCGTAACAGATTAATGAAGCAGGTCCCTGATACCCCTTTACTGGCAGAGCTCAGGACTTTTTAAAAAGATAGTTTCCTTTTAAAACCAGATGCAGATGTGTACTTTCAGAAGCTGCGGGTACAGGACGGAGCACCCGCACATTTCCACATCCTTAGGGTCCTTGGTGCCCTGCCACATGAGGCCGGTGCCCTGCTGGTACAAGACTGTGGCCATGGGCTTGTTCTGCTATGAGAAGGCATCACTGTCGGGAGTGGCTGACTCTGGTGAGGCCTGACTGCTGGTAGATAACCCTGGCATGTTCTTTAATCCCTCTGAGCTTTACTTTCTCTTAAAATGTAGAAGAAAGCATCACAAGACCAGACTCCACTTCAGCATTCATGTACCCAGGCACTCTGCTGGCTAGAATGAAGTGAGAGAGTTAGCATCCCAGTGTCGGGGACCCCATGAACATGCACACGTGCAGCAGGGTATGGCCAGTGCACAGGGCCAGCATGGACAGTCCAGGGTGGATAGGGCGAGCATAGACAGTCCAGGGTGCACAGGGTGAGCACAGACAGACCAGAGTGGAAAGGGCCAGCACGGACAGTCTAGGATGGACAGGGCCAGCACGGACAGTCCAGGGTGGACAGGGCCAGCACAGACAATCTAGAGTGGACAGGGCCAGCACGGACAGTCCAGGGTACACAGGGCGAGCATGGACAGTCCAGGGTGGACAGGGTGAGCATGGACAGTCCAGGGTAAACAGGGCGAGCACAGACAGTCTAGGGTGGACAGGGCCAGCAAGGACAGTCTAGGGTGGACAGGGCCAGCACAGACAGTCCAGGGTGCACAGGAAGAGCGTGAACAGTCCAGGATGCACAGGGCAAGCACAGACAGTCCAGGGGAGCAGGAGCTCCCAGATCCACCCTGGATCCAGGCTGCTTCTCTAGAAAGCCTGTCTCTGCGCCAGGCACTGGTAGGAGCCAGTTGGGAGAGTGGGTGCTCAGAAAGCCAGACACGCTCCTCGGCCCCCTTCCCTGGTTTCTCGCTTGCCAAAATCCCAGCCCAAAACCCAGCCAGAAAAGGGGTGAAGTTTACATTATGATCAAAGCTGTCATCACAGGAGACATTCTAAGACTAAGTGGAGACAGTGTGCAATTTAACCATGGGACGTTTTGATAACTAAATGCTTTCAGAAAATCACTGAACAGTCCAAGTTTTCTTCCAGGGCATCCTCCACTGATGAGATTTTAGAGGCACAGAGCAAGTCAGATTTTGCTTTTTAATCTCATCTCAAGCTCGTGCAAGGAGCTGGCTATAATCTACAGCTATATTTCAGCTCTGACATTCCAGCACTTTATCTAGACAGCTCTTAGCTGCATTAAGTCTGAATTTTGTTAAAAAAAAAAAAAAAAGGAAAATTAACATAATATTAATAAAATGTTTTAAAGTGATGGGTTTGAGAGAGACTCGATTTAACCTAAATCAATTTGGCTTCATTTTTATGCAAAAGAAAAAAAAGATTGTGACTAGAGTACTAAAGGAATAACAGTTATAAGTATCAGGCACAAAAATTTACCCAGCTGCATTTTTAAATTAGATTCATGTCACACAAAGTTCATATTCTTATAACCCCCAAAGCTGCCAGCTTCTGTCAAGATTCTCTCTGGAAAGTATTTTCAAAAGAGCCTGAAAGTCTCAGCAATTCAAATCAATCAATTTTATAGCTCCATGTACTGAGTTTTGTACCAAATGGCATTATATTAAAGCTATAAACTGCCCCAAAGCAAATGATACATGCCATTTAAATAAATGAGTTCTTGAAAACAAATTTCAATGCTATCCAAAATCCTGTTTGATATGTATTTTTTAAGTTGGCTACATATTGTCTTTTTTAGAAACAGTCTATTTTTCTCAGGCAAAATCAACTCCTGGGCTCAAGTAATGCTCCGCCCTCAGTCTCCAAGGAACTAAGACTAGAGGCACCTACCACCATGCCGGCTACTGCTAGTATTTTAGTATTTTTATAAAAAATTAAAAAACAAACAAGCACCTCCCCACATTAAGCTAAACTAGAGTCTCTGGATACTCTCCTGTGGTCTATTCTGCCTCCCATTCGCATTTCCATTCTGACACGTCCCACACACACATCCAGGGATGCATCCCAGTGGTGAACCCCTCCCCAAATCCAGGCAAGAAACCGAGCCCCAGCCCGGGGAGAGGGAGCGTGGCCATCAGTGGCCACTGACAAAGCTGACTGGTTAAGCTATGCGCACTGGCATGCAGTGTCCCCACCACTCCATCTGCACGAGGACCACCGCCCGCACCTGCTGTCACTTTGCTCTTCTGCAGAGAAGCCCAAGGACCGGAGCAGACGTGAGAACAAGGCCAGGTGGCTTCCACAGGGGCTGCAAACCTCTCTGCACCGTCCCACAGAAAGACCTCTCTCAGACCAAGTGTTTTAACCAGTGTGCGATCGGCATTGACACTGCTCTGCCCACCCCACCCTCACCGCGGATTCTACCCTCGCTATTTTCCCTGAGGACCCCTGCGTGCACCAGGCCTGGCTCCAGCAAGGAGCTGTCCAGGGCTCAGCAGGAGAACTGACAGCTAAAGTTCAGGGCATCTGGTCTCCGACCACCCATTCAGGGCAAGTCCCCTTTGCCTTTCTGGGTATCAGCTTAATAGAAGGAAGAAATTAGCCTTGTTGTGCCACTTTGTGGGATGAGGGACCCAATTACTCATTAAGCACCCGCCATCCAGGTCTGCCCCACACGCGTGTCAGTGCAGCCTGAACACCCACACTCACTGCTATTTGAATGCAGTAATTGTAGCTGCTCCCAAGCTTGATCCAGGACTTCCTTCCATGCCTTTGTACCTTTTATACGCAGGTCTGGCCTAAGAGTGTATCCCTTAAATTGCGAGGCTTTAACCAGGCTGCAGAATAACCCTAGGAGAGTCATCTTCAACCCACCCCCAGAAACACTATAAACCAGTGTTGCACCAATTCTTCCTGCTACCCAGCAGATCACTAGCCAAGGTCTTCAAACTGTCCAGGAATGTGAAATATGAGCTGAACTTCTGAAGTTCATGTCTTCATTCCTGCTGCACCCTTTCACTCAATCAAATGAAGGACAATCGTTATCTACCAGAAGAGCTCCCCCCAACGTGACCCCTATGCCCTATAGGAATCCTAACAGCTAACAAATGCAGACACTTACCTCTTTCAAATTGTAGCTTTTTGTATCTTTGCATAATTTCAGCCGCAACCATGCACTCGATCTAAGAGGGAAAAATATAAATATGAAGTAGAGCGAGCTGAGGGCTAGAATGTAAGAATATAAAGCAATGTAAACCTGAACAGGACCCACACCCCCAGGGAGCTAAGCCGGGCACACGGGCCTCCATCACGCAGCCCAGCAGGTCCAGCACGTGCCTCATTCTCCTGCAGGTGCCCCTGTTTAGGGCAGGCGGCATCTGGGCAGCTGATTGCAGTCTCTAATCCTTCTTTGATCAAGAGCTCAACGTATTGTTTCAGGCACTGCAAGAAAAACAGAGAAGTGTCTGTAAACATCTTTACTTTCTGGATGCTGAAGAAACGGATGCATTTAAAAAAACGACCAAGCACACTGTTCTGTCACAGTTTATACTTTCACTGTGTGTCAAAATAAAGGTTTAGAGTTTTTTATTTCATTCAACAAATATTTATGGGGAAGCTATTCTGGGCCAGGTACCATACGCAGCTTCACAAAGCTGAGGCTCTGGGTTAGAGACCTGCGTGCAACCTCAGCAAACACAAAAGACAGTAACTAACGGGAGAGACAGGCAGAGGAGAGGCTGGGAAGGGGTATTCCTCAAATGCATATGTGCATATGAGATGTCAGGCACTCCACTGAATTCTTTATCTTCTATTGTTTCATTAAATCCTTAAAACATTTTATAAGAAAGGTATTACTTTTCCACCCTTCAGGTGTGAAAACTTAATCACCAAAGAAGGAGCTTGCTGGCTCACCCACATACTAAAGGCAGAGTCTAGATATGAACCCAAGCTTGCTCAGCCAAACACCCCTGCTCTGCCCACTGAGAACCCCTGTGGATTCAGCAATCCTCGTTTGTGACACCTCACTCACCTGGCCCTTACTCACGGCCAACCTTTCCTACTGGGGAGGACTGTGTGAAATCTCAAGGGAGCCGGAACAGACCAAACGGAAGATGAAAAGAACCATTAATGTAAAAGATTCGGTGGCCTGGTCAGTGCCAACTTACTCTTGCTTTACAAAGTTTACTAGTCTGGGAAATCTGTGATTCCCTGAAAAACACATCAAAAACAACAATGAGAAGAAACGATATGGTTTTCCCCATCAGGAGAGACCAAATTTTGAAGTGCTCACACAAGAACTCAAAGGACACGGAAAAGCAGGGCATTAGTGAAGGAAAACGAGGTTAACTGTCAACCATCTCAAAAGCATCCCCCAAATCCACTTTTAATCACAGTCCTATACCCTAACAGCAACATGATTATAATAATACTAGAATATTATCATAGCAATCCAGAAAAGAAAGCCCATAAGCTTTTCTAAAGCTACTACATCCTCCCAAAAATGTATAACACATTTTATTACAAGAATACATGAGTATTATTAACAGATGAACCTGAACTGAAATCCAACTGCAATTCCTACTACTTCTGTTTGTAACAAACGATTTCTCCTTGTCTGTGGCTCTCATTCCCCTTCAATTTGATCTTCAATTTGGGGTGGTTTAATCTACTTTACAGTAGAGTTGTAAGAATTTTATGCCAGGGAAAGAGTCTAGAACAGTAGTTCTCAACCTTCCTAATGCCACAACGTATTTTCATTGTTAAAAAGGGGTTGCAACCCACAGGTTGAGAACCACTGGTCTAGAAGAATACATGGAAAATGGTATATGCCTGATATAGAAAGACAAATTTAATCTAAATGAGTCATTCTCCCTCTTCCAGCAAACCAGAATATTTATTTTATTAAAGACTAGAAAGCAATTTTATTTATTTATTTTTTTTTATGAAAATGAAGATCAAGACAATCCTCAAAGAGTCATTTCCCAAAGCTTTTCTCAAAAGCTGTAACTTCATGTACATGCGGCTCTAAGACCAGGGCCTACATCCCTGCCTGGGTGCAGGTGGTTGCAGTGGCCCTGAACTTAGATCACACACATACCCTACGGGCTGCCAAGCCAGGGCTTATAAAGAGTTCCCTGAGGAGTGAACATGGATGAACCCAGACTTGAAGTTCTGTGTGAAGCAAAAAAGGGCAGTTTTCAGAGATAAATGCATTGAAACCAATGCAAAGACCTTCCCCTGAATGAGGGAGGCGCAGAACCAGGAAGAGGCAGGTGGTGAGGGAGACAGAAAAGTCACACCTGATCCCGGGCAGCTTCTGAGCACCTGTTACAGGGCAGAGGCCCTGTGGTTCAGTGGGTGGGGAGGTGCTGCCAGGGTGTCTTGTTTACGGTTGGCAGATAAGGGGAAAGGTCCTGATCACGGCTGGATGCAGAACGGCAGGGAGAAAGACCAGCGGCTTTGGAGCCAGGCAGACTCAAGCAACCCTCGTCCCTCAGTCAGAGGTCACGGGCCAGGTACTTGAAGAGCCTGGGCCACAGCTCTCACCACAAGAGAACAGCAATGTCCGTCTTGCGAGGCTTTTGTCACAGTAGGAAATAAAGTGGATCAAAGCACCTGTCACAGGACCTGGTGCAAAGCACCAGCTAAGGAAATAGTGGCTGGGGCTTTCTCTTGTTTTTCTAACTATGTGATGGTTCTTCCAGTGAGTTACAGGCATTTAAAATGGGGGAGGGGGGGGACCCAAAAGGTTAGCAACAAGATCATTATTTTACCAAGTTTTTCTGTATTGAGTCTCCGGAGGATATTTGAATGCCTTAAACCAACAAGATGCTGGGAACTCACACACTGTGGAGCACAGTAGAATAATGACGAAATATTATTCTTCCCAAGAAGCAAATGCAACAATTAAAACCTGCGTGAAACAGACACCCTGGGGGAAGTCTCTAAATATCACTTTCCAAGAGCTTCCACACGGCAGCGAGGAGCCGTCATGTCTGGCTGAAGCCACCCAAGAGTGAATGCTCTGTGTCATCAGAACACCCTACCTTCTCAGTCCGCAAGACGGTTACGTTCTGAGAATACCAATGTGTCTGCTCCATAGAGATGAGGATCAAGGGCTTAACCTTACATCCATCAAAAACAAGCCCAACCTTCTTCTAGATAGAAAGTGGCCATGACTCACAAGCTATAGTTTTCAATCTAATAGCAAAATGATGTCTTAAATGAACACACAAAAATAGATAAAACTTCTGTAAGAATGTATGGCCTAAAAGCAGATACTGGCACATGTTTCTACTATCTTATTAAGTATAGACGCCGGTAATCAAATGCCTTCTGAGTACCAGGCTCTATGTTAATCCCTTCACCTGCGTCAGCACACTAAACACGCCCAACAATAGTAGGAGGTTGTTCCCATTTTATAGATGAGACAGACAAGGTTCAGGGAAGTTCAGAGCTGGCCCAGAGTCGTAATTTCTAAGTAGAGACACCAAGGCTCAAACTCATGTGTGCCTGATTCCAGAGTTGGTAAGATTTTCTGTTTATTTTTTGAGGCAGGGTCTCACTCTGTTGCCCTGGGCAGAGTACTGTGGCATCAACGTGTGTAACTCACACCAACCTCAAACTCCTGGGCTAAAGAAAACCTCCTGCCTCAGCCTCCCAGGTAGCTGGGACTACAGGTGCCCACCACAATGCCTGGCTAGGTTTTCTATTTTTAGTAGAGACTAGAGTCTCACTCTTGCTCAGGCCGATCTCAAACTCGGGCATTCCACCTGCCTTGGCCTCCCTCAGTGCTGGGATTACAGGCATGAGGCACTGCACCAGGCCTCTGTTCATTTTTTTTAATTTTTTGCTTATCTTCTCAATTAAGAAATCTTTTGAGTGAACAAGTTTGGAGAACCAATGTACAATGTGAGTATAGTGAGGAGGATACAAGGGCACTGTTATCGGGGACTCGGTCAAACAAGTAATTTTAGCTGCACTCTAGGAGATGACACACTCAGCAATCTGCTCGGGTACAGTAACCATTCTACTGCCCTCATACAACCCATGACATCGTGTTGTAAACCTCAACTGTACACAATAAAACTTTTTTAAAAAACCACCCATAAGCAATTATGTATTAAGTATATTCTGTTACCTCATGAGGTTTTTCACAAAATAAAGAACAGTATGTACCTTAAGTGGCAAAGTCTCGGTCAACCCAGAGCAAAACCTCCTTCCTTCACCTGTTCAAGATGCTGCAAATGTAAAGAGGATCCTGATGGTGGGACCCTCGTGTGGACTGGTGTGAGGAAGAGACGGGTCCGCAGATCCCCCCTGTAAGGTCCTCTGCTCAGGGCTCGGAAGGGGCTGCCCTGCGGGAGCGTGGGGAGGGTCTCCCTGGGCCGGGTCAGGGACGGCTCCCTGTGGGTGAGAAGCAAAGGCGTGCCAGGAAACCAGGCAGCAGCCGTCCAGCAGGAAGAGGGGCATAAGCCACAGAATGTTCCAGGCATTTCATTTTCCACTTTGCCTTCCAGCTCTTTGAAACCTGATGAGGAGACAGCACTGCTGATGTGCTAACATTCCTCCAGTGTGTCAGAAGGCTCTTGCCAAGGAGAAGCCGGCCACAAAGACGTATGTGCCCAGCCCCAAACCACAGCAAGCTTGACTTCATCTGTCTCTTCACACGAAGGCCCGTTGGCAACTGATGACCCTACGAGCAGGAGAAAATGCCCAGAATCTGCCCTTCAGGTGCTTTTCAGGGACCCGTGATTTACGGTCTGTCCAGACTAAGGCAGCAGCACCTCCCCAACAGTGTTAAGGACATGGGAACTGCAGGGATGGGTGTGAACTTCAGTTCAAAGAAATGTGACTTAAACAAAGACCTTCCTCTCTAGAGGCCCCGCTTCCTAACACTGTGCACTGAGCCAGGAAAACCGGAAGATGATCAGTCCACAGCTCCAGTGCCCAGAGACAGCCGAGCTCCAGAATATTCCTGATGTGATACCCAGGTGTTCCAGCCTTTCTAGAGTCGTCAGTAACACACAGACTTGTTTCACGTTTCTCCTCTGGCAGGTGGCAGGTTCTTTGGAAGCAAGAACTGTGTATTATTTCAGTCCGGGTCCCTGGCAGAGTGCTAGTAATTATTGAGGGATGAATCAATGCTATCACACAGGGGTGGAGGGATGGACTTGCAGATGAGGGGAGTTTCCACAAAGTAATGAGACACCTGGCGGCAGCCTTTCCTTCCCATCTGGGCAGAAGAGCCGGCGCCCCGAGACTCAGTGCCTACTGCTGGGTGGGGGCTCGGGCATCTGGGTCTCCACCTGGGCTGGAGACAGGACCTCAGAACATCCCCACCACCTTATGAGAACAATTTCACCACAGTTCCCTGAGCAACTGTCACTGAGTGGTCTTGGGACCCTGGACCATCAAAGTGGATGTGTCCAAGATGGGACCCACTGACAGGACTGCGTGTTGGGAGCACGGGGCAGTGGTTGCAGACTCAGTGATAGGCTTCGATGATAAATGAACCCAGGAACTGGATGACACCCAGGGTGACAGTCAGGAGGCTATGTGTGACCGGAACATTTTCTTTATTGAATATGAAAACCAGAGTCACAAAGGAGCAAAACTTCAGATTTAGCCCAACCAAAATCCATCACAAAAGCCTTTCCTGGCAGAGGTTGTGAACCCAGATAATATGAAATGTCAGAAGCAGGAACATGCAGGGACTCAGCTATTCCATTCCTTCAACAAATATTTATTTACTCTGTGCCAGAAATGTGAAGTGGAGGGCAAGGCTCACCCCAGCCTAGCTCCAGGAGGCCCCAGGCTGAAGGTGGCGTGAATGCCCAGGCAGGATAAAGCCTGGGCAGGGCTGTCAGCAAGGGTGGAACAAGTGAGTCCCTGTGCCAGACTGCGGGAGCGACATGCATGTGAGTTAAGATGGGGAAGGGGACACAGGTGCACAAGACAGAGTCCCAGTGTGTGACGGTGAGCAAGTGTGCCTCCGCTCAGAATGAGCAGCATCCGTGGGTGAAATGGTAATAAGGTGATACTTGGTTAACTCGGCCTCATTTAAAAAGGTCTGAATCATCCAGTCAGCTGAAGATCACTCCATCAGAGGGAGAAACTGGAAGTTTTTTCTCTGCTTGCTTTTTCTGTCATTTAGAAGAAAGGGACGGGATGCCTGATGACTGCTCCCGTGAGTGTGTCTCACCAGTGCTGGGGTAGGGTCCAGCCCCCTTGCTGCAGGAGGTCCTACATAGGCCCCCCAGGGAAAAACAGTGAGGCCAATTGGGAATGGAGAGTCAAGTCCAAGAGAGGAGGCAAGGTGGATCCCAAGTGTCCTTCCCAGGCAGGAATGTAGGGGGTTTGCAGGGGAGAGACAAGGCAGTCTCTGACCTTGACCAAGGGCGAAACATACCAATGCCTCCAGAGCAGCCTTTGCTAATTTCCTGAGCAAACCCCAGACCAGGAGTTAGTGTTTCATATGGATTGTTAATAGATATCAAATTTCTAGAGGAGGCAAGCCCTACTCCATGACACAGGCCACTTCTGTTCCCACTACAAAGAAACAGCATTTAGAGGATGCTATCAGAGCAGCAAGCAGGAAGGATGGGGAAGGGAGGATGGATGTCCCTGGGGAGGCACCTGTGGAGAGAGACCCCAGAGAAGGGAGGCAGGGAAGGGGCGGGGGCTCGGACAGGGCCAGGACCCACCTGCAAGGGAGCCGCTGGTCCTGGCCCTCCTCTGAGGCCAGTCAGGCACAGGAAGCAAAGCCATGGGGCATTCCCACTCCCTCTGCCCTGTCCAACACAGGTCCTAGTGGCAAGTGGAGTCCCTGCCCAGCAGCACCTGCAGCGCGGCCGTGGCGCTGTGGTCTGTCATTCATCCTGCGTACAGAGCCCTCATCCACCATGTCCACTGCTTTTCGTACTCTGGATAAAGAACAATACACACTAGGTTTGAAAAGTTATAACTAAAGCACACACGGGCTCTGAGTGCAGCCCTCTGCTACCCTGACCTCTCCCCCAGGCCCTCCTTGTACCTGCCTAACAGGAACTGTGCGACTGATGTTTCAGCCTGGGATGGGGCAGCGAGATTTCCTGGGGATCAAAGGAGAAAATTCTTCTGATCAAAGGGACAGTGCCATTGACAATGTGTGTGTGTACAGGAGGACACTGAAGCTCCTACCACATTTCAGCTCATCAACAAACACTACAGCTATAAAAAATGGGTAGGTAAATTTAATACAAGGATCATGCACCCTGGAGTCAGGTACTGCAGCCCCAAATGTCCAAGACTGGGCCACTGGGCCATCTGGATCCTTCTGAGGTGCTTCAGCCCTTTCATGAGACAGTGAGTTCTGCCCGAGTCACATATTCCACAGGTTTCTATGAAGAGATGACAAAGCAAGGCATCTGTCTGGTAGCACATGGGCTACCAACAAAGGTGAGTCTGTCCTCGCTTGTGAAAAAGATGAAGTTTTAGCAAGACCCTAAAAGCCAGAGATAAAAATGGAAAATGCTCTGCGATGCGTGAGTCATGTCAGCAGAGACTCTGGGCAGCCGGGTGCTGTCTGAGGACACCTCAGATCAGGAGGCTGCTTTGCACACACAGGAAACACTTGTGCAGGGCACTCATGCAGCTGGAGACCCAACTCTCTGGTGCTTTATCAGCCCTGGAACTCAGCCCCAGAACCCCAAGTCACCCTGCCCTCTAGGGCTGCCTTTTCAGCATCTGGGAGTCAAGACCAGGATGAGGCCCTCTGTTCAGCAGAGGTAGCCCTGTTCACTGGTCTCTCGCCTTTCAATCTCCCAGACTCCAGAGGAGAGTCCTGAACTTCCCCATCAATTACATCTGCCTCCATCACATAGGAGGGGTAAATGAGGCTGCTAAGGTCAGAAACAGCTGGCCGCTTAGTGAGGGACACTGGACTCCAACTGCCATGCTTTGCTCCAGCCCCTTCTTTCCTGAGATGCAGGTACTTCAGCTCTTAAGTGGAATTCTGCAGTGGCATTTCTTTTCTAAGAAAGCCTCCCTTCCGTCTAGCACTACCTTCTACCTGCCCGTGTCCATCCCCAGAAACAAGACAGTGTAGCTCCTCTGGCCACAGGCCCCAGGGCCCCTCTCCGCAGCTTGAGGTGACCTGGAGCCTACACAGAGGGGAAAGCACGTGACAGGGGACCACAGCCACTACACACCTCCTCCTGTCACACAGGTGCTTCCTTCTCTTCACACCACAGTGAGCTACAGACAGAAGCTGAACTGTTTGCAACATCTAATTTTTAATAAATAGTTATGGACAAAACAATCGCACTGTCTCCCTATCTCTTGGCATTCTAGCACCCTCTGTTTAAGAAAACGTGCTAGCTTCTTCCTTTCACATCCCTGGGTTTAAATTACACTTTTGGTCTGAATTAAAGTAGCATATTTTTTGTTGTTGTTGTTTTTATTAAATCATAGCTGTGTACAATAATGCAATCATAGGGTACAACGTGCTAGATTTATATGCAGTTTGAAATATTTTCATCAGACTGGTTAACATAGCCTTCCTGGCATTTTCTTAGTTATTGTGTTCAGACATTTATATTCTACATTTAGTAAGTTTCACCTGTACCCGTCTAAGATGCACCGTAGGAGGGACGGTAATTAGTGAGTCCACACCTATGGAGCATATTTGTTTTTATTATAATTCTCTAAACACAGAAAACCAAAACAATAAAGATGACAAAAACAAAAGCCATCGCAAAAAGACCAGGGAGAAGGGAGCATTTCCAAGGGAAGAATCCAAGCCAAGAAGTCAACAGCAGGCAGGTGGCTGCAGATGGCTGCAGGTGGCTACAGGTGGCTGCTGACACAGTACACGCCATCGGCCCCAGACCACCTTCAGCAGAGGGACATCTATTCATACCTCCAGGCAAGAGGGGGCAACTCTGCCCCAGCTAGCTCTGAAATCTGTCCACAGGCTGGGCCATCCTAGCTCACCTGGCAATGACAAGGGGCCCCATGAGCTGTGTTAACTGGATGGAGGCCCTTCTCATCACAGAAAAATGTCAAAAGCAAATGTCCTTTTCTCCAGGTTGCCACTGGGCCTTTAATGAGGCACATCTCTGGGATGTCAACCCCAGTGTGGAGATCAATTCACTTCCCTTCAGCCCTGGAGCCTTTATTGAGTAGCTCTTCCAAGTCCTGCACTAAATTGGGTACTCGGGGGATAGAGAAGGAGCCAGAAGCTCGTCCACCCTTAAGAAAGTCCAAGTTTACCATGAACAAGAAAACAGAAGACTCAGACATAAAGGTTTGCAAAGCTTAGTCCCCTGGTCTATAACATGAAGATAACAATATTCACCGTGCCTAAATCTCCAGGAGATCGTGTAGCACATATAGAATAGAGCCTGGAAAACACCAGCAAGGAGGAGGAGGGTGCCTAGTGTGCGGGGGAGAAAGACGGTTTGAGTGACAGACTTTAATCATGGCATTTGGGAAATTCACAGGCAGGCTGCCCACACTGTCCACACAGAACAGCAGCCAGATGCAGAAGCAACCTTTTTCCTTTCTATAGTTTGAGTCTTTTTTTTTCTTTTCTGTCCTTTGTTAATGATAAATGTGGTATTTTATTTTTCAGCTTAATTAAGGTATACATGGGTCACTACAAAAGTTTTGAGATACACAAAAATCAAGAAATGTAAAATCTGTGTGGATGGAAGCAAGTGAAGCCGCCCGGCTACACGTTTAAGCCAAGCAGGTTGAAAGGACGCTGTCCACTGTGTTTCTTGCAAGTGAAATAACAGACCGTAACACAGTCTTTCTCAAACTCAAAACTGACAACATCTAAGGTGAACGAGGTCATGTTTTAACGTTTATATGCCCTGTGAAATGGTGACCACAATTAAGCTAATTAGCTGTTACCTCACATATTTACCATTCCGTGTGTATGTAAAGAGAACACTTAAGATCCATCCTTACAGAAAATTTTAAGTGCACAGTATGGTGTTCTTAACTCGAGTAATTGTGCTATATCTGAGGCCTCCAGACTCACTCATCCTGCTTTACACAAACCCTGCACCCTTTCACCTCTGCTCCCCATGCCTCACAACTCTTGGCAACTACCATCCTACTTTCTGCTTCTGGAAGAAAAAAATCAAGTAAAATTCATCGAGATAAACTAAAAGTAAAACTCACATACTCATTTTTCTTTTCTGATGGACAGAACTTGGGGCTTGAGTTCAACTCAAATCCCTAACTTCTTGAGTTAGAAGACCCCATATTCATCAAGTCCCCCCAGAATGTTTGTGACATCTTTAAAAAGTTTAAATGTGATCTCAAGAGGGCTACCTTCCAGTTTAGCACTAAACTAGTGAAAGATGGCACTCCTGACCAACTCCTTCAGCTACACATAGCCACTCGGTTGGCACTGTCACAATCCCGGGCATGTGGTCATTATATCCAATTTAAAACACGGTGTGGAGAAGCTTCTGCTGTCTAGCCAGGGGAACATGTGCAATGATAAGTGTTCTAAACTGTTACTCCCTTGTAAAATGCCATCACGGGGACTGCTTTTGCAGCACAGTTACCGTAATGCAGTGGTTCTCAACCTTCCTGATGCTGCGGCCCTTTAATACAGTTCCTGTGGGTCGCGACCCACAGGTGAGAGCCGCTGCCTGTAATGGAAATCTGCCTGGGGTGCCTGTGTGACCCGCAGACTCTTCTGAGAACCACGAGCAGACATGGACAAGGGGACTCCCTCACCAGGCAGAAGTTCATCCAGAGGTTTTCTCGGTGTCTCTTAGAGCGAAAGCAAAAACCTGTTCCTGCAATTATTTTAAACATGCATCTCATCCAGACAAGACTGACCAGGGTACAGAAGATGCACTGGCACTGGGAGATGGTCGTCATCTGCTCCACGGGGTACTCCCCCAGACACAGCTTGCAAGACACCAGCGGGTCAAGGGCCAGGTCCCAGGTGGGCCGGTACCGTGCTGTGGTCATCGCAGAACAGTCTGAAACGAGAGAAGTGCAGACGGCATTGTCAGACCTTCCCGCCACCAGCCTCCACCAGACCATGCAGGGGTCATGTCCCTCTGCTATAGCGGGGGCCCAGGGCAGTGGCCAACTGACTGTTGATAGGCCAGAGGTTTTAGGCGAGCTCATTTGCATCCCCTGCTAAGTGTAAACCCTGGCTCCCTGGATTGGGTCTGTGCGTGGTCTTTTCCCTATTTCAACGGCAACCTGCATGGCAACCCTCCCGGCAAAGGGCGCACCCCTCCCCAACATCCCCCCTCACCACAGATGTGCATTTAGTAAGACACCTGCCAACCAGGCCCAGGAGGGCAAACCTCAGCAACCACGGGAGAGAAGCTTTTGTTACAAGAGTGATGCTCGGATTTAGCTGTTCTGGATTGTCACGGATACTTGGCAAACACGAGGATGGGCCTGGGGAGAAGAGTCAGAGCAGAAGGGCTTGGTGAGAGAGAAGAGGCCTGAGTTTGGAGGGGAGGTCACACATCACACAGTGAAAAGGATGCAGATTACGAAGAAGAGGAGGACACGGCCTTGTGTTGTCTCCCGGGTGGGTGGGAGAGCCACATTCCCAACTCCCTATACCCACAACCAGCTCAGAGACTTAACCATGACCAGCCTCTACCACAATCTATAAAACAGTGGACAGTCCCATCTCCTGTGGTATTGGAAGGATAAAGATAGACCGTAGAAAGGGCCTGCACACACAGCAGGTACTCAGTAAAACCTTTTCTCCCCTTCCCCGCGGTGCTTCCCTCAGATTATCCCTCCGTGAGAAAGCATCTGATGGTATCCCAGGTTCTGCAGTAAGGTGCTGGATCTTAGCGTACTTGTGCAGGTGACCCTTAAGGGTCAAGGGACTGTCAAGACTTTTACATTTACGTCCTTTTCTCAAGTTGTACAGTCATAGCTCAGTGGGTGTCACTGAGCAATATTTAGTTAGGACAAGACACTTGTGAATTCCATGCAGAGCATCCCAGGAAGGAGATTACACATAGGTGACCCAGAAGGTGGAGTCTGCACAATCCTGAAAACCCAGCAAGCAGACAAGACACAGGATAGGGAACAGGAGAGGCAGGCACATGGCAGACGGAGGAGGAGCCCTGGACAGCAGGGCTCAGGAACCTGAGGGGCCATGGAGGTGGCCCGGAACCTGTCCTGGACATTGGGACAGGTGACCCACACGCAGGCAGGCAGCAGGACAGACAGGATTCTCGCAGGGCAGTCA
The DNA here is from genome assembly GCA_963574355.1 of Loris lydekkerianus. Classification (NCBI taxonomy): domain Eukaryota; kingdom Metazoa; phylum Chordata; class Mammalia; order Primates; family Lorisidae; genus Loris; species Loris lydekkerianus. The sequence goes on from CAUYPK010009416.1 coordinate 57,098, forward strand.
GCACCTGTCAGTTACTTAGTCTGGAATAACTGCATTTCCCATTGTGACAAAAGGACACTGAAACCAATTCAAGTGATTTGGGGACTAGCTGGAGCTTTCAAGCTAATTCTAGCAAGCACCGTAACTTGACGTGAAGCTGGTGGGGCCACATATTAGATCATTTAGGGTGTCACCTAGATCTCTGGGAATGTGAAGCTTCCCGTCCCCCTGAGGTCATTTCACATGGAACATTTCTCTATACCCTGAATTTATTATTTCAAAGATCTATGAGGGTTTGGGGCATGATTTATTTCCTTTCTATTTCTCTGTATTTTCTACTGTTTTAATCCTTAATCATTTATTTTTCAAGTAGCATCTCTTTGCATCACAGTAAAAGTGATAATTGTTTAAGAATGTTAGCTAGTCCCCAAAAGGATAAAACTTAACCAGAAGCAGCGAAGCTTGGGTGGGCTTAAGAAATCACTCAAGGGCTGGAAATGTCCCCAAGGCGGAGTGGCTGTAACTGGCTTCTCTGGCCTGGAGATTTGGGACAGGCTGTCACTGACTATGTTGGAAACAGAGGGTTGAGGTTCCTCGGGGCACTATAGCAGACGTCACAGGGCAGAGCTCACACTTCGGAATCAGGCAGAACTGGCTTCAAATTCTTTTTGTGTTCCTTGCTTAAGTGATTCTTGAGGGACTACTTAACTTTACGAATTCTTGTTTTTTCTTCCCCTCGGTAAAACCCAAATACCATCACCTCTTGTGTAGACTTGTGATGAATAAGAGCTAATATATTTAAAGTCCTTGGAAGATATTACGAGCTTCTTAAGTGGAAATAATTATTATATATCAGGTTAACAAGCTTGGACATTAACCCATGCAGACGAAAGGAAGAAGAAAATTTGTTGCCTACAGAAGTAATATAATAAAATTAGTCTTTTAGGAAATTCAATCCAATGGCTAAAATCTTTGGAAGAAGCAAACACTAAAACCACCTAAATTTCCTACGTAATTATTATCTATGCAATATGTAGGCAAAACTAGGTACCATCCCAGAATGCATTGCGTCACGGCAGAATGACTCACCAAGCAGAGCCACGGAGGGTCCCTGAGCCTCCACCTCATCACCCCTCCTTACATCCTGACCAGGGAAACATTATGCGAACATTCTCCTGCCCCACAAACCACTTCTGTTCTCTATCCCACCTAAGACCAAGGCCCTAAGTCAGTGTTTCTCAAACTTATCTCACAGCACACTTGAACCTATAGTTGAACTTCCCTGGCACACTTAAATTATCTGATCAAAACAAACAAAAAAGACTAAAAGATATATACTGACCATGCTTTGAACTTCCTTAAAAATAATTTAATTAATGATCAAATTAAATTATTGTTAAATCTAACTATCGCTGAATTAATTACATTATTAAATTAAATGATTATTAAAAGAATTATTAATTAATTCTTTAGAGATTTTTCGGCACAGCTAAGATCCTCTCATGGCACACCGGTTGCAAACCACTGCCTAAGCCTTCTGCTTGTTCTCAAGACTTCGTACTGCTCTCTCTTCTCAGCTTGGGAGCTGGGCTCCTTTTCCTGTTTACAGCCCACAGGGCCTGACCTGCCTGGCTTCCTTTCTTCTTGGACCTGATTTCTTTCTGCTCCCCAGTGAGGGTGAATTCTCCCTGCCCCAGGCACAGGTCAGCGAGAGCCCTCACCTCCCACTTCCCCTCAGCTCCCTGCATTAAACTTAAGCAGGTCAAATTCTCCTTTCTGGCCCCATGTCAGTATTCTTTACCTTCTAGACCACAAGGTCTCTGAACTGTGCTCAAAAATCACAGTTCAAGTGGTGACAACAGGATTTTTTTAAAAAACAAAAGAAGACTATATTGTCTAAACTCATCAGGGAGATTCCCCGAACACAGGATGGCCTAATATGATTTTGCAAGCATTGAACAGCTGCAAACTTGCAATCGGAATTTGCTAAGAGAATCACAACACACAATAAAAGAAAAAATAGTCTTTGTTTTTCTGATGTGAATGTCAAGTCACATGAAACAACAAACCACTTTAAGAACATCTGGTCAATCATAAGTATTATTCAATTTAAGCAATTCAAAATGTTTGCGTGCCGAGTTACTTATTAAGCAAGACTGAAGTTGTGCTGAGGTCTGTGCATTGTCACGGGAGGGTACGGATAAGGACAAGAAAGAGCTGGAAGAGGAAGAGCAAGCTGTCCATGAAGAGGACAGCCCAGAAACAGAAGGTCAGATGCACCATTCCAGCCCAGGCTCTAGGGGACCCTCTTCTTCCTACCTTTACTCCTGCAGCGGAGGGGACAGGAGGGGAGGAGGGCAGGGAAGGGAGGAAGTTGCGAGAAGCCATCACACACCTCTTCCTCTCTGACTTCCTCCAGCAAGGCCTTGCCTTCCTGTGGTCATCTGGGTCACACTGTTTCTTCTCCATTCTAAGCCCCTTCCCCTCCCTCAGGACTTCTCCAAATCCTACCAGCCCTCCACACCCAGCTTCGGCCTCTGTGCTCCAAGGAGTCTCCCACGTATGTGTCCTTCAGTGGCTCTCGAGGTGCGTCCCCTGAAATAGAAGCAGCTCCCCCTGAGAACCTGCTGACATGTGTCATAATGTGCTGGGCTCCAGCCCAGATCTCCTAGATGAGAAACTCAGGTAAGGGGTTGGGAAGGCACATCATGTGTTTTCATGAGCCTTTCAGGGGATTCTGATTCACAATGAAGTTTAAGAAGCACTGGTTTGTACCCTTCCACTCGACAACATTCCCACCCAGGTCCATCTGACTTCAAAGTCTGTGTGGGCTCCATCCCACTGAACACATAACCACTTAGCAACACTGAAACTCAGAGACCTGTGTCCGCAGGCCCTGGGCCAGACCCCACGTATGCACTTTCATTTCTTGTGGGTAAGATGGCTTCTGACGTTTACCATACGTGTTAGTTTGTCCCCAACTTGGCAACTCGCTATACAAGTGTCAATGCTGTGTCCTAACCTTGTGTACAGTGCTGTTCACATACGTGTGTAAATATGTATCTATATATCTATACAAACACACATATATACACATATGTGACCAGCACTGTATATATATGTATACACACACACATTATACATACATATAATGTACATACATATATATGTACATACGTGTGTGTGTGTGTGTGTGTGTGTGCTTATAGGGAGAGAGAGAGAGCGAACCTGCTTAATGTGCACCGGGCATTGCGTTAATCACTTTCACATGTTGCTTCATCATCTGCACAATGACTCTGAGATTTTGGACAGTTTGCTGTCACTCAAGTCTTACAGATCAGTGAACCAGGGCACAAAGAGGATGAAAGTTCCCGCACAAGCACACAGGGCTGGTGAACAGCGGCCTCCATGACCCTAAGGCGTACTGTCCTGAGCCTTTGCATATCTTGATCAAGAAAATATAATGGAGCCTTTTGGATTCCTCAAGACACCAAACACCACAAAACAACTTCATTTCTGCCTCTGAGCTTCCCTGGCCCAACTTGAGCCCTCTCAGCTTGGCAGTGGCTGGGGAAGGCGACATCTTTGTAACTTGTAGCTGTCAGCAGCAGAAATAGGAGAATGACTACAGACCAGGTGACTTTTCCAAGTGTATGATTTCATGATTCTTTAGGAAAGTGAGTAGATGTTACCTTCTCCTGAGCAGATGACGGCTACAACTCAATGTGAGAAATTTAACTTTTTCTACCATTTGCACTCCTAGGTATTTTCCCAACTAATTTGAAAAATGTGCATTCACATGAAGCCCACAACTGGATGCCTATGGCATCTCTACTCACAGCTGCCGAAACACAGAAGCATTAAGACGTCCGTTAGGAAATGAAGGAGTAAATTGGGTATGATACAACCAGACAATGGAATATCATTCAGTACTGAAAATAAAGAAGCTATCGAGCCATGAAAAGGCACAGAGGAACCTTCCATTCATTCACTACAGGAAGAAAGCCAATCGGAAAGGTCTACACACTGTATGATTCCAACTATTTGAAATTCCGAAAAAGGCAAAACTATAGAGATAGTAAAAACAAACAATTTTTTAAAAAGCATTGGGGAGAGAAGAGGCAAAAAGTTAGAGCAGAGGATATTTAGGGCAGCACAATTATTCCGTGTGCCACTGTAATGCTGGTCACAAGTCATCACATAGCTGTCAAAACCCACAAAGTATGGAACACCAGAGGTAACCCTAATTTTAAATAAACAATGTGCTGAATTTTTGTCCTCTTCCCCAAACTTGTACATGGCAGCCTTAACCCCCAATATGACCATATCTGGAGCAGAAACTTTAGGAGGGAATTAAGGTTAAATAAAGTCATAAGGATGGGACCCTGCTCCAATAGGACCTTGGTCCTCTAAAAAGAAGGATGAGAAAAAGATCCCATGCTCTTTCTAGGCCATGTGAGTATACAGCCAGAAGGCTGCTGCCTGCAAGCCAGGAAGAGAGCCCTCACCAGAACCCAACCATGCCGGCCTTGGACTTCCAGGCTCCAGAACTGTGGGAAAATAAATTTCTTTGGTTTAAGCTACCCAGTTTGCAGTATTTTGACAAGACAGCCCAAACAGACTACTACAAGGGCGAGAAAGACAAATCAAAGCATATTCCTCAGTTGTAACAAATGCACCACCTTGGTGTGGGAGATGAATGGTTAATTGTGTGTATGTGGTAAGGGGATACAGGAGAATTCTGTACTTCTCATTCAATTTTATTGTGAAACTGAAATTGCTGTACAACAAAAAAAAAAATTTAAGAAAATGGCAACTATGAAATTCTCCAAAAGATAAAATCAAAGTCAGTAAACAGATCAGTGGTTCCCTGGGGGCTGAGGTGGGGCTAAGGAGTAGAGGAAGCTTGAACAGGTGCAGGGCAGGGGATTTTAAGAGCAATGAAACCATTCTGTGTGATGCTGTAATCGCAGATACATGACATGATAAAAGCACATAAAACAAAACTTCCCGGCATAAAGAGTGAACCTTAATGAGTGCAAATTTAAAAAAAAAAAAAAAAAAAAAAAATCCCTGCAGGATGGAATGAAACTGTGACAACAGATTCCACCTGTGATACAGCCTCCCTGAGTGGCTAGGGGATGGGTGCTGAGTGCAGTGAGTCTGGAAATGAGTGGAACCCGTAAGAATTAAGGCAATGGAATGGATCTGCAGGTAGCAGCATGAACTCCGGTTCAGCTTAATGAAGACACTGATGACTACATGGAAAAAATACACATGGATTTGTGTACACACCCCAATTAGTTTACACGCATGCGTTCCTTTGCCTCATCAGCTGAGACAGCACAGAAGCAACGATACTCTAGCTTGCAAGGAGCACAGGTAGTGCCAGATCTTGGCTTCTAGCACAGTATTCTCAGTAGAGAGATGAGAGTTCAGCAGACGAATGGCTGCAGATGCTCACACTAGAGCAGCATGAGCAAGGAAGAGCTCAGAACTAACAAAACTATCGCATCCCACTGACAGGGCACGTCAAAGCAATCTAGGAGCGGCTGAAAGAGTTCCCAATGACTGAAGCTAAAAATAAATCTGAATTATAACCCAGAGTATGAAATAAACATCCATAAGCCTATACTGATAAAAAATAAATGGGGGGGACATCTCTCATGCAGGAAAATTCCACGTAACCTGAGTAGACACACCTGCTCAAGGAGCTGCGGCAGCCTCTTGCCCCACTCTCAGTGTGAGCTGCATGGCGTGACCTCCTTCCACAGGGGATAGCTGGGACGGGGTAAAGAGAGGAACTCCACAGCGGCTAAGGAGATCAGACCCCCAAATGTAATGCTGGATCTGGACTAGAAAGGGGACACTAGGTACAAACTAAGGAAAGCAGAATCAAGTGTGTACTTCAGGGAAGAAGGACAATTAATTGCATGACAATGTGCTACACGGATGGGAGATGTTAATGAGGAGACCAGCCAATGGGTGTGGAGGAAGGAACTCTCCACACCACCTGGGTCACTTTCTAAATCTGAATCTGTCTACATCTCAATCCAAAATTAAATCCAAAAATCTAAATTGCCTTACAAGTTTAAAAAATAAACCTTTGTTTTCATTTAAATCCAAATCAGCCCATTGAAATACAGAATAAACTGGAAAGATTAATATTTTTCCCAAAAGTATTATGGGTATTTTTCCCAAAAGTATTATGAAGAGTGACACAAAAATTCTGAGAAACACTAGATTAAATACAATTGAACAGACTTGTTTATTTTTAACCATTTTAAGCTTCCTATGGCTTTTGATGCACTAAAGAATTCTCCAGAAGCCCAGCAGGGTGCACAGTCTGGCAGCCTGGATCATCAGGCTCTTTGTCAAGGACTCTGTGCACCACAGAGGCTCTGGGGCGCCTCACTCTCCATCCTTTCACCCTAATATGCCTGTGTTGAGGGTCTGCAGGGGAAGGGGACAGGCAGACAGTCAACAGAGCAGGACCCAGCGCCCAGAGGGAGGGGACCCACAGGTCTAAGCTGCGCAGGAACAGGGGGAGAGAGCCACTAGGGTAACAACCACAGACAGAATGCAGAGGGGCTCATGGGACTTTTGCCTTTAACACACACCTGCTGAGAGGAGAGGACAGCATCAGTCACTGGACACAGGGCAGCTGAGTGGACCGCACTTACCCGGAACTGTCTGCTCTCACAGACAGAGCCCACGTCCCTCCTAGCTGCCTGTCCAGCCAGCAGGGGGTCTCAGGCCACACAGCCCAGAGCAGGGACAGCAAGATAAGCTGGGAGGGCTGCAGGCTCCCAAGGCTCCTGCCACTCACTGAGCAGGGCGTGACTGAGAGAGGGACACACGCAACATGCCCCATGCATGACACACACAACCATGCGTGCCACACACACCAGGCACACACCACACACGCCTCACATATAACCACATGCACTACAACCAAACTCACCCACACACACACCACACACAACCACATGTGCACACACACTCCGTACATAACCACACACACATACACACATCATACACACACCCACAACCATCCCGAACACACTTGCTCCATCCATACCCAAATACCCACACCACACACACACACACATCACACATACCACATACACACACCCCTGCACACACAACACATACATCCCCCAAGCACCACGTAACCACATGCACACACCCTACTCACACACATCACACTCCACAGATACCACACACATACACCACCTGCATCACACACATCACACACCCACACGTCACACATGCACACACCACATACCCCACACATGACCAAAACCCTGCAGAAAATGGCCTTAGAGAAACATCCAGCATTCCAACATTGCCCAGGGCTTGGCCCCAGACGCCACCTCCGGGTCTCTGCAGCAGCTCAAGACGGGTGCTCCTTCTCATGCCTGAGACCCAACCAGCCGAAGCAGCCTCCCCAGCGCCCTGATAAACACCGCACACACTCCCCACGCAGGCTTCACATTCCTCAGCAGCCTGGATGTGGCGGCCTGCTTCCCACGGGGCCAGACACAGCCAGGCTTTCTGACCCCATCCAGGCCTGGGACGCAGAGGAAGGCACAAAGGCCCATTATCCCAACTCCAATCTATCTGCCCACATAACCACTACCCTTGGGCTACCAGAGAGCAACCGTTAAACAGCAAATACCAACTCAGTAAATGTGAAAGCGGAAGGGGAACTTTGGACCATTCAGAGATAATTTTTAGAGATAATTTCTTCCCTCCAGTTGCTAAGACGTCACAGCAACCCCACCCTTCACCCTAGCACCACTTCCTTCTATCTTCTGATAATGAACTACACTTTTTTTTTTTTTTAAGAGACAGAGTCTCACTCTGTCACCCAGGCTGGGGTGCAGGAGTGTGATAATGACTCATTATAACTTTGAATTCCTGAGCTCAAGTGATCCTTCTGCCGAGGCCCCCTGAGTAGCTGGGACTAAAGGTGTGCATCACCACACCTGGTTAATTTCTTCAAAATATTTTTTGTAGAGATAAGGTCTTGGGATGTTGCCTAGATTGGCATCAAACCCCTGGCCTCAAGTGATACTTCCACCTTGGCCTCCCAACATTCTGAGATTACAGGCCTGAGCTACCATGCCCAGCCCTCTTAAGGTATTATTGCAAAACCTTGCTAGGGACATAGTCGTTATCTCTTTTTTTTCCCATCAGAAACACAAAGAGAAGCAAGCAGAATAGGTGGACATCTAGGACAAGCCTTGCAGAGCCCCTGGCCTACGGGCTCTGTGCTCTGAATACAGTCTTCATCACGCTCTGTTAAACAAAGAACGATCTGTGGGGAGTGTGAACTGGGTTATATGGCCAGCTGCAGATTTTCCTGCGCCTTTCGCCTTTCGGTCAGTATGTGTTGATGGTGAGAGTGGCTCAGGAACAGGCCCTTGGCCAGCTCAGCAGGGGGGACAGAGGCACAAAGGCTATTTCCTTCAGGGCCCCAAACAGAAACCTTGTTGCCTGGCAACAAGCCTGGGAAATGTCTGGGTTTGGAGCTTGTCAATCCTTTGAGTGAGTGGAACAAGATGTAATGGAGTCGAAGAAGGAAGTTGGTAGAAATAGGCCTCTAGGAAGGTGCAAAAAGCCTAAGTTTTACTACCAACTTGGGGATGACTGGCCATGTGACCTGAGGCTGTCATTGCACCTTCACAGGCCAGTGGCTCCATCTGTGACAGGAGGATGCTGGCTGGGTCCAGCATTCCCCTCAGCTGTGACCTTCTCTGAGCCTGTGGAGCCTCACGCCTCCTGCCCACCTGGGAACATGAGACTTGGTCCTCAGTGAGCACCCTCTTCCATGAAGGTAAAAGAATGGACCTCAAAGTGAGACAGTGGCACAGATAAAACATGCTTCCAGTTGTGCACCCCATCAACCACATCAATCTCAGTGCACCTGCCACACCTGCGGCTTTGAGCTGTGTTCTGCCCATCAAGTTCACCTGAGCCTCCCGCTTCCTCCCTAAGCAGGTGCCTGTAATTCCACCTCCAGGGGCCCCGCCCCACCCTTCTTCTTGTATTTAGAAGCCACATGCTCCTCACCCAATATTAAGCAACCCAGCATCAGGCTTCTAGGAAGTGCTAACCACTGTTCTAGACCTGGGATTACAAAAGCCAACAGGGACAGAGAAGCCGCCCAGGGGACACTGTCTAATAAAAAAGTCTTGCCTTTGAAGATCTTCTCACTGTAAACACCTGCCTTTAAAGATCTTCTCACTGTAAAGGCAAAGGGAGGAAACAGAATGTAATGCTTAGCGAAACTTTGGGAGTCCAGTGGGATCTCCCTTTTATTAGCATTAGGCTGTAGGTTTAACTTAACACGCCCACCAGAAAATCAAGTAAAACCTCCTATTACAGCAAGTTCTAAATCTCTCCTGTGAAGTTTATTTTGGTTTTGTCTTTGCTTTCTTATAACTGGCCAGGGAGAAGTTGAGAAGATGGTACATACTGGAAAGAGAGGAAGCTGATGGAACAACCCCCCGGGGTGAGTGCTAACAGCTGAGCTGCTCCCACAGGGAGGCAAAGCAAAGCGACCTAGTAGACTCTCTGGAGAAGGAAACGGCAGGATTCACAGAGGGCCCTGAAATCACAAAGAGAGAACAAAGCCCAGCTGCAGTTCTGGGGACCTTGTTACCCCCAGGGGCTGGGAACATTCAGGACCCCTTTGACAGAGAAACACATACGCATGTATTCATTATTTTCCTGGCATATACCAATGTTGCTAACATAAATAAAGCATGAATTAAGCTCAGTTACTGAATGTGTGTGTATCAGAGCCAAGACAGAGACCTTCCAATCATCCATGACACAGACGCCCGGGGGCACTGCGTTCCAGGTCCTCCCCTCCCTACTGGGCATGTTAACCATGAGCAGGACAGGCAGATAGTTCTGCCCTCAAGAACTTACACTCAAGTAGGAAGGCAGAAAATACAAGGCTAAATCCATAAGGCAGCTCATCAGCTGGCTGTGTGGGCTGCGCAGGAAACTAGCCTAGAGCCAGAGCTGAGTGGTGGCTGATGTGGAGCTCCGGGAACAGCTGGCCTGAAGGGTGAGCACAGAGCCTCCCTTCGTCCAAGGAGGAGATGCAGCCACCTGGGCAACAGACTTGGGGCTTGTCCCCTGTGGCCCAGTGACACACAGGGCCATGACATTCTAGACAGACTTTAAAGGACATGCTGATAAGAGTGTCAAAGGTCTGAGGAGGGGTATGGGGAGTCGGAAGGCAGTTTAGCGTCTCTGACCTTCCAGCAGAAGGACGGGGCTGGGGAAAAGCAGGTGTGAGGTGTCACAGTCATCACCCTGACCTGTGGCTCTGCGAATATCAAGCACCCCATTGACCCTCTCCTTCCCTGTAAAGCAGAGAGACACAGTGGGCAAATCTGAGGGAGGCAGGAAATTCCTGCCAAAAATCCTCTACCAGAGTGTGGGAGAGGTCGGGACCAAGGCAGAGGGCCTCAGACATCTGCATCCTGAAATTTTCACCTAAGTGTGCATAACAGTTCCTCTAGAGTCTGCTGCTGTGAGAAAGAAGAAAGAGAAACAGCGAGAGACCCAGCTCCATCTTTCTTTCCTTCCTGAGGCTCCATGCTGACCCTGCATCCTGCCGCCCACCTGCTGAGGCCAATGTGAGCGCTGCGGTCCCAGCCTGGTGGGGCAGCTGTGAGCGCTGGGGTCCCAGCCTGCTGAGGCCGCTGTGAGCACTGGGGTCCCAGACTGCTGAGGCCGCTGTGAGCGCTGGGGTCCGAGCCTGCTGAGGCCGCTGTGAGCGCTGGGGTCCCAGCCTGCTGAGGCCGCTGTGAGCACTGGGGTCCCAGCCTGCTGCTGCAGCTGTGAGCACTACAGTCCCATTCTGCATTTGGAGCAGCTCACACTAGGAAGAACATGGACAAACACTGCAATCCACCTGGTAAATTGAGCCCACTCAGTCCTGGTGTCCACAGAGCTGGAAGCCAGGAGATCTGACATTCAGCAGTGCAAGCCTAAAAGAGGGGAGTGAAGCCCTCGCAGAGAAACTCATTTCTACCTTTGGGCACAGCCAGGGCTACTTTGAATCACCAAGGAACCGTAACCCGCTGCACCATTAAGCATTTCTATTTCATGGGACCTCAGCTATTTTCCAATGTAATAAAGGTCTGAGAAAGAGTAAAATGCCACACATTTTAGAAAACAAGCCAAAAAAGAAAATTATCCTTGTGTCACTGCAGTAGTACATTGGCCATGACAGTGTCCCTGACCTGTACATCTTTCAAAGCACACTGGCTCACAATCCACCCAATCGTCCTCTGATCCCCACACAGACAGTGTGCCTGTCACTCTCCTCTGCACCTGCTCATTTTGTCACAGCTTTTCCCTTATGTACTAGATCAGTCCTCTGGTCCCCACACAGGCAGCGTGCCCTCACTCTCCTCTGCACCTGCTCATTTTGTCACAGCTCTTCCCTTATATACTAGATCAGTCCTCTGGTCTCCACACAGGCAGCGTGCCCTCACTCTAGAGAGCACGAGCGGCGTGTAGGGCAACTGTGGCCATTGCTGGGT
>CAUYPK010009417.1:0-17080 GCA_963574355.1 Loris lydekkerianus
ACCCGTTTCCGAAGGAAAAAAAAACCTGGGCGCCGCAAAACCATTGTGACATTTAAAACAAATATAACACTGTATTTATTGTTTCTTACCTTAATGCCATATACAGGATCATGCAGTTAGCTGTCAATCTGAAGAAAAAAAGGACTTTTTCACTTAACAATGTAAAATATATTTTTGTAAATTAATAGCTAATTAAAATATTTAATAATAATTTTTGCTACTTTTTAAAAATTATTTGTTTGACCCCCTCAGAATTACTCCTCCTCATAGAAATAAACGTTAAATTAACAAGTCACCTTTTTTTTAAAAAAAACAATTCATCAGGCCCCCAATATTTTGTAAATTAATTAGTGAGCCATGCATGCCATAAAAATAATTCATCAGGCCCCCCCAATATTCTGTAAATTAAATTAAATTAATTAAATAAAAAATATAAATAATAATGTAATTTATTTATTTATTTAAAAAATAATTCTTTATATAATAGCCACAAATTTCCTACAGTGTACACCTTACAAAAGGACCTGTCTCCTATGCTTAACCAACAACAAAAATTAGTATCTGTTAATTTTTTTTTCCTGGCTGTTGTTTTTTCTCTTTCAGGCTCTTGTTCTCCACTCACTGTACAGGCCCGACTCCCAGTGACAGTCACACTGCAAGCCCTCTCTTTCTCTTTCTCCAGTCCTCTCTGTCCTCTCTGTCTTCTTTTTCCTTCTCCCTTTTTTCTCTTTATGCTTTTTTATTATTATTTTTTAGTGTCCCCTTTGTCAGCACCTCTCTTTCCCCCCGCAGCAGTCTCCTCCTCCCCAGTGCAGAGGTGCACGCTCAGCGTGCCCTCAGTGACATCACACACTGTGATGTGAGGGAGGAGGCTGGGCCAGGACAGGGATGCTGTGGTTGCCTAGCGACGCCAAGTCCCAGCAACCTGCCACACAGAGCGCCGGGAGGCGGCGGAGGTAAGTGATACAGCTCCCCGCCCCCCCTGCTATCGACCCTGTTAGTGTCGGCCCTGCTGTCGGAGCCGCAGCAAAGCTTCAAAAGAGCCGCATGCGGCTCTGGAACTGCAGGTTGCCGACCCCTGTCCTAAATGGTGTGGAACCTACCACTTGTCCCTCCCATCAGCTGTAATTTTGTATCTTTAACTGATCTGTCCCTGTGCCCCCCTTTCCTCTGCCTTTCCCAGCCTCTAGTGTCCTTTGTTCTACTTTTCAGTTCTATGACATAAACTTTATTTTTTTTAGCTTCTACATATAGTGAGAACTTGTGCTGTTTAACCTTCTGTTCCTGGCTTATTTCATCTAACATAATATCCTTCAGTTTCATCCACTTGATGAATGGCAGGATTTCATTCTTTTTAACGGATGAATGGTATTCCATTATATATATACCTCATTTTCTTAATCCATTCGTGTATTGTTAAACACCTAGGTTGATTCCACATCTTTTTAAAATTCCGTATCTTGGCTATTGTCCATAGAGCTGTCATGAACAGGGGTACAGATGTTTTTTGATACACTGATTTCCATTCCTTTGGGTAAATACCCAGTAGGGGGTGATACACAGTAGTTCTGTTTGCAGTTTTCTGAAGCACTCAAGTTGTTCTTTAGAGAGGCTGTGCTCATTTCTATTCACACCAACAGCGAGTGTCCCTCTCACCTCTGTGTCCTCTCAACAGTGAGTGTCCTTACCTCTGTGTTCTGTCGACAGCGAGCGTCCTCACCTCCCTATCCTCTCAACAGTGAGCGTCCTCACCTCCCTGTCCTCTCCACAGAGAGCGTCCTCACCTCCCTGTCCTCTCCACAGAGAGCGTCCTCACCTCCCTGTCCTCTCCACAGCGAGCGTCCTCACCTCCCTGTCCTGTCATCGCCACCCTACCCGGGGCAGGATGATCCCCGCTGGTTTTGATTTGCATTTTCCCCATCTCTCCTTCTCTTGGTTAGGACTTGATGCTGCTTCTCCTACTCCCCTTTTCTAAGTGAGGCTTGAGGTGGAAGGAGGTGACTACGTGTGTCCATCAGTCTTGTTTAACACAGAGGTTCCCCCAGGAGTTCTGAGGAGTCTCATCCCACAAGTAGCCGGCTTTTAAACTGTAAACTGAATTAGGCTCTCAAGACCCTACCCGCGTCCACAGTGTGCTCCTGAAGAGAGCAGAGAACCTGCAGATGTGCTGAACACGGGCAGAGTCAGGTCCAGGAAGCGCACATTTCACGGACTGAACCTTTCCTAGTGTGGCTGAGTTAATTTGATTAGATGATTGCAGTAGGGTGATCAAGAGCCCACTAAAAAATGCTGACTTAGTTTTCTTTGGGTATAAAGGAAAATCTGAAACTTTAGGTATCCTTTGATAACCTTATTCTGGTTGAGTGGAGAGATTAGCGGGAGATGAATCAAGTAAGTACAGATATTGAGAATGATGCAGGGAGCTATAAATATAGAGAGGAGGGAAGCTGGATTAGATCCTGTGATGTTGATGCTGGGTTGGACTTGGGTTCGTGAAGTTGTGGTTATTGATAAGTTAAGTACAGATACACAGATGCAAATCAGCGTGTACACATGCACATTGTCATGTCGGGATAGAGAGCTAAATTTGGATGTGACACCATGGGGACGGGGCATGGGCTGTGTGCACTTACACGTGTGCCTTCCAGCTCTGTCTGCTGAGAGGCACTGGGGGCAGCGATGTAACCCTGTGGAAAGGTTACATCTGGGACTGAGATCTTGATTTTAAAATAACATTCCCCATTAAAAGCAACCAAGTTTCTTTGGGTAAATGGTTGATTTTTGGTTGGGGCAGAGAAAGTAAAGGAGGAGCCTAGAACGTTTGATAGCAGAGAGGAAGGGAATGTCTAAGGGAAGGTGGGGCATAAAGGAAGGACAGAGGCCAGCTTCACTGGGCTCCCACTAGCCAGCTCTGGGACAATTTTTGCATCAAAATAAATAACCCATTCCATAAAATAGGAATCAACCGGTCCATACCGATAAATAATGAATAAATAAATGGGGAGAAGGAAAGCTCTCACAGAGAACAGCAACTACTGAGTGTGAGGGGTGACGGGATACCACGGGCAGTGGCCACAGCAACAGTAAATTCAGGCAAGAAACATCCGCGCTACTAGAACTCGCAGATAAGAACTCAATGAGGAACAGGATGTTTACTTAGTCTTAACTATCTCCCACAATATCTTTTTCAGTTATAAATATAAACACAAGGGAATAGCTTTATAGTGGAGAAGCCTGGCTAGGACCGCTTTCATCAAGTGATCAAAGTTAACACTGGTAATGGGGCAAATTAAAATTGTGTCCCACCCAAGAGGATGCAGCAAGATGAACATTTCCGTGCTACATCGCTGCTAAAAACTATAACCTGAATTTAATTGTCAAGAAACTTTGGACAAACCCCTTTTGAGGAACAGTCTGCAGAATAAATGTCCTGTACTCTGTTTCCCAAAATAACAAGGTCATGTAAGTCAAAAAACAACTGAAAAATGTCTTTGTATTAAAGGATACTAAATGGACAGGATTATTAAATGCAATATGTGACTTTGGGGTGGATTTCTTGTTATAAAGCAGTGGTTCTCTAAGTATGGTCCCAGGTCCAACTGCTTCAGCACCACCTGGGAACTTGTTTAGAAATAGAAAATGTTGGACTTCACGCCAAACCCACTGAATCAGAAATCCAGGGTTGGGGCCCGTCCCTGGTGTTTGCAGAGACTCTGGTTCTGACGTCAGTTTGATGTCTGCCACCATGACGCACAGTGTTGGGGCAATTGTTGACACTCTGGAGTAGATGGTAGTAATACATCGATGTTAATTTCCTGTTTTCATGTTATTATTTGTAGGAAATACATACTAAATTATTCAGGGGTCATAGAAAATCACGCCTGGAACTCATCGTAAATGATTCAAGAATAAAATGTTCTTTGTCACGTATATGCAAGTCTTCTGTATGTTTAGAAATGTTTCAAAATAAAACAAAAATAAAACATGGAGATGTAACTTGTGTATTTACTATATTAGGAAAAGAGTTTGACTCAGACTCATTTTAAATGCTTTTATGTAAGTCAAATGTGGCACTAAATACAAAGGATATATACTCTATTACACATATGGTTAAATCTGCTATGGAAAATAGTTTGTTCCCCCAAGAACCATCTGTGTTTATTTTCAGGTTGAACCAACCCTAAGGTTGCTAGCATTCTTTAAAACCATGTTGATGAATGACACAATCTCTGAGTCACATCAAAGCCAAGATGGTTTCTTCGTGGATTCTGTATCAGTGGAAAAATATTTCTGTGGAATAGCATCTGTCTGCCCATATGTTCACAGAGTCGATACGTGAAACTGGAAAATAATTGTTTTTAAATAATTGGCTGGATGACACACACAGCCTCTTTCTCGGTGGCACTGCTAATTGCCTGAATACGATCCATGTTTTAAGTTTCGCCTCGTTATAGATCTTTGCAAGACTTTCCATTGCACACGACTATAAGACTGTAAGCAAGAGGAAAATATAGCCTGAGACGAGCATGTATGCTGGATTAGATTCAAACATGCAGGGCTTTATCTAAGAAGGAAAAACCTCGTAGAGTTAGAGAGGAAGTGAGTCAGGGCCGTGGGCCTTGGCTAACTAACCAGCACGCAAATATTGGTTGTGTTGGTTGTTTCTCTGCTTCAGTCTGCGCTGAAGTCACCGTGCAGCCTCCAGAAACCTAGCCCCGTTTCCCCTGGTACTGTAGGGGTCATGCATTGGTTCTGAGACTGTGAACGCAGAGTTCCTTTCCAATTAACAAGTGTTCCTTCCCTGGCCGTAATCCTTCAGAAGACCTGAATCTGATCAGTTATGTCACAGCTGAAGAAGACGGCGTTTGTTTTCACAGAGTTTATTTAGATCATCCTGCTGCTAATGTCAGCACACAGATTGGGCAAGTTCCGCCGAAATAACTTTCAGACTATTTGTACTCAATTAAATGTTTATTTAAAATTTCCTTTTGGTTTTTAGTGCTGTAAATGTATTGTTCATTTTTCACATACCAGACACTGTTGTTTAGTCTCAAGGGCATTACTTGTTACAAATTTAACAACTGTGACATATTAAAAACAACATTTAGGAAAGAAATTAGGGCTGAGAGGACATAACCAGATGTTTCCGTGGTGTTTCACCCAAACGTCACTTAAATGCCAACAAGATTTTAAAAGGAATTTTTTCCCAAAGTCTCTTGCTTTACCTACTTAACCCTAAAATATGTTGCTGTCACAGTTATATTGGAAACCCAGTGACTTTTCTTCTTCTTCTTCTTTTTTTTTTTTTTTTTACTCCCAGGGTAACAAAGAGATTTTATTTAGGAAGAACAAAGAGGAAATTTAGAGCACTTGGAAGTGGGTTCCTCTCACGAAGGGGGAAGGTGCGAGAGAGCTGGCAAGGCAGAGGTCTGCAGGGGTGTCAAAAACCCAGCGACTTCTCATTTGAATTATAGTTTTCTTGAGGATACTTAAAACCTTTTCATTGTCATTTTTTCTTTTATAAATCCACTATGGCAATAGAAAAATGTGTGGCGATGCCACATGCTACCTTGGTGACCCAAGTTTTCATGTGACTAAAAGGGGGTGCTGGTCCCTGTCTCCTGTGACTGGGGTGGACCGAGATGGTGTATGACACGGTTTTAACCCAGTACCTGGCACACAGTGATGACACTTTAATGGTGTAATTATTATCACAGACTGTACCACTAATGTTTATTGACTGATTTCCTTGAGATACAAGCAGAACCTCCTCCCCCCCCAAGTGCCATGGTACACACTGACCAGGGGAAGGCAGTCTCCCCACGCGGCCTCCTGAGCCTCTGGTTGGGGCTGCCAATTATTACCCAGAAAACAAGCCCATGTAAGAGGCAACTACAAAAGAAAGTCATTCTTTTCAGATAAATCGAGTGGTAATTAGGTTAGAATTATCTGAGCTGAAGTCTAAACTCAAGAGCATTTGGAAAGGTGCCTGCACGTACAGATGGCCAAACAAAGCCTGGACAGACCAAGCTGAGGGCACCAGGTTTGCTGTCCTTCTGTGAGAATTCTGTTAATGTCATGGGGACAATAGAGTTTTTAACAGTAGACAGGAGCCCTGCAGCTTTGTGGTTTGGTCCATGTTCAAAAACAGACAAAAATAAGTCAGTGAAGCAAATGCTGTACAACAAAGGTTTTTCAGGGAAAAGGGATAAGTTTGATCCAAAAATATTTTGGAGGGTGGAGACATTCCAAGCATACCATTCCATGCCTGTGCCAGTGGAATGTGGCACAGCACTGGAGTGGTGTGCAGGGCTCAGGAGCTCTGAAGGACCAGGGGCATTCTGAGTGAGAAACACAGCAAGTGGGGAGTCCCACCCTCACCCTGGAAACACGCACACCCACGCGTGCACACGCATGTCCCCCTGTTCACAGTTTAGATTGTGGATTCTGAGTGAATGTTAGGTTCTCAAACTATGTATTTCCAAATTTGGCACCATATAGTTGTAGCTGCCCCTTGCAGGTAGTGCTCTGCTCTGGTCTGTCACATGCACTCACACATGTATGCATGTATACACATGCTGACTTGTCACCCAGGTTCTAATTATTACATTTCAGTCCCAACTGGAACTAACATTTTGTTGCTTTTCATTACCTCTGACTCTAGGTGGGTAAAGCTGCCATGATGGACGTGTCAGGTTTAGAATGATGACAGACAGCTTTCCACACTGCAGGGAGGAGGGGGAGCTCCCAGGCTGGGGGGCGTCGCTGTGACTGCTGTCTCTTCCTCATCGGTGTCTGCAGTCCTCCACATGTGAGAGGATTTTCATTCTGAAAGACACTCCCCCCACTCCAACCCAAACTGCGCTGGCTGTCGTTTGTGGGTGCGGCTATGTGTTGGCACGGGTTCATTTTCATTGTGGCGGTGACACGCTGAGGAAAGGAGGAAGCACTTGGATGTCTAAAAAGGGCTGAGGCTTTTTTTCAATGAAAATTGTGATGCAATCAAGGCCTTTCAAAAAACACGTAGCGGTCTGTTTTAGAAGAGGAATATTCCTTTTTTTAACCACAGAAGAAGAGCGATTCAGTTCATGCGGACAAGCCATGCAGGAAAGCGTGTGGACGTGGATGGCTCTGTTTCTCAAACAGGGGTATAGCTCCCCTCAATGAGAATCACCTGAGGAGATCTGAAACTTGGGGTACCTGTGCCCCACTGCTGCCCAGGGAGTTGGGGCTGCACACGGGGTCTGGGAGGCTGAATATTTAGCAAGCTCTGCAGGGTTTCGTGCACATCTTAAAACACAGCAGGTCTCTGTAGAGTGGGCATTGCTGGTTCTGTCCATCCAAACTGGTGGTGCCTCCTGCTTGGAGCTGCTTAGCTTTGAAGAGAGGGTCAGTGCCACAGTTGGAGGAATTCCACCTCCAACCACAGAAAAGGCCATTTTCACTCTTTTCAATGCTTTGTCCTCACTGTGTCTTGTGCACAGGCTCAGGTGCCTCCTTCACATAGTGTGGCCTTACGCACTGAGCAGCCACTTGAGATGTTTTACTGGACTCCTGAGGCCTCTGTGGCTGTTCAGTGACCCTTGCTGTGTCACCCGGTGGTCACGAGGTGCAGGAGAGCTGAGTCTCTGACAGTATCCTGCAGGGATGTGGTTCTTGAGCTCAACTGCAAGAGAATCATCTGGATTAAAACTTCCAAAATGTAGGGCATGACCCACACCAGAGTCATCAGAACCTTTGGAGTGGGACCTTGACATCTGCTCCCTTGTGGCTCCAGAACTGCTGCCCTTGGACACCGTCAGAAGTAAAGTGAAGCCTTCAGAACCTGGGTGGTGGGGCCCCAGTTCTTTTGGGCCTCCCAAAAGAGATGGCATTTTTCTTTTCCTATCTGTTGTGTGCTCTGATGGAGGAGAAGGGTTAGGGGGTCTTTCTCACAGAAACTCGTTCACGGGAGAGAAGTTTCATGTTTCTTCAGAGTGCTCGTCTCTGTCCCAGGAGGCCTGTGGATGCGGCAGGTGCCTGCATTCCCGAGCGTGAACTTGCCTGAGGTGTGCCTCCTCTGCTGGCTCTGCGACCTGCCCCCACCTGTGCTTCCCTTTGTCCATTTCCAGATAATCCATGAAATTTATCAGTCTTCAGCTCCTTGCAATTGTCTCAGGAGCCCGGAACAGATCTCTAGTGAGCTGAAGCAGGGAAAGTTGTTTTAAACCATTGACTGCTTAATAAATTAGCACTAGACGGCTCTTAGCCTAATTTATCTCTGAGAGCCAGTTTCCCAGGGTATCAGAGCAATACCACAAGAAAAATTATTTCCATTAAACACCACAAAAATGTCTTTCCTGTGATACTTCACTGAAAGGGTGACATGTACGAGGGTCTCAGTCACAAAACAGGAAAGAAATGTTTGAAATTTAAATTAAAAAGTAAAGCACAGTTAAGATTTTATTGAGCTTAAACCCCATTCCTACCCCCTAAACATATAAATCTGCTCTGTGCTCTATGTCTCCCACTCAGATGGGTGATAAATTTTAGATGCTGAATTCTTATGTCTCTAAAAATAACGTTTACCTAAAGTGAAGTGCAACAGCCGGGCCTACAGGGGGAGCGTGAAGTGGCCTGCAGGTTAATTGTGTGGTCAGCTTAGAGTTCCCCATCCTGAGAATGATACCAGCTTTGTTTCTCTTGGCCCCTGTCCACCACAGGTAGAGAGTCCTGTCCCCCTGACTTTCCCACAGACCTGCTCCTTCCTGCAGAATGTTGCTGTCAGTGCTGGATGCTGGGGAGGTAGAGTATTTCCTGCCTACTGTTTGGGCTGAAGGATGTAGGTCCCTGGGATCAGAAATGAACTGAAGAGGCTGGTGCCGTCGGGCTGGTGCTGTCAGAACAGACCCATGGGTCTCTGATGCCCCCTGGGCGAGTCTTTCTCTCTACTGAGTATCAGAAGACGTGCAGGATTGTCGAGACAGGGAGCAGATTGAGATGGCACCTTTAGGGGCTGTCCACGTAGGAAAGGTGGCAAGGCCGCCTTGCAGTGAGCTTTTTACCCCCTAGTCGACACTGCAGTCCGTATTCCAAAACAGGATAATAAAAGAAGCCTTGTGAGGGAATGTGGTAAGAGCAACCAGCTGTCCAAGGTAATCCTGGAAATGATGGTCTTAAAAAAAAAAAAAAAAAAAAAAAGGATGACATTAGACAGTCTTGAAGTAAATTTTTAAAATCTCTAGATCTTTGTATAAATTTGAATCCAAACATTTTTGTTCACAACATAAATTTTTCTGGGCACTGACTTGAGCCCTAGGAGTTGTCTTTTCATTTTTTCCCCTTTCCCTGCTGAATGATGTTTGTTATCTCTTTTCTTTTCCATTCTCTTGGTCACTACCTTACTTTATAAACATACCATGGAATACTATGGTCACTACCTTACTTTATAAACATACCATGGAATACTATGCAGCCATAAAAAGATGGAGGCTTTACATCTTTTTCTCTTACCTGAATGGATCTGGAACATATTCTTAGTAAAATCTCAAGAATGGAAAAAAGTATCCAGTGTACTCAATACTATTATGAAAACAATATATAAACACTTACACATTCATACAAATGATAAAACACAAATATAGTCCAGAAAGAAAGATGGGAAAAAGAAAGGGGAGAGGCAGGGAGAGGGGAGGGCGAGTAGAGGGAGGGTATTTGGTGGGACTTCACCTAACGTGCACAATGCAAGGGTACACGTCACAACAACCAAGAGGATATTACAAACGTCTTACCACAAAAAATGAGTAAGTGAGGTGATGGTTATGTTAATCAGTTTGATTTAAGCATTCTACATTGTATATCAAATCATCACATTGTATCCCATAAATGTATACAGTTATGATTTAATAAAAATTAAATTAAAAAAAGAATTTATTGCTTCAATTGTAAAAGACTCCTTACTTGTCCCTACACTGTCTGGTTTTAAAAAGGAAAGACCATTCTCCATGCCACGCCCAGACAGTCTTCCTGGACTAATGCTTGGCTCACCTCTCTTCTCTGTTTGAGCTGCCCAGTGGTTCTCCCACTGACTACTGAGTGAGGCCACAGCAGTTTGTCTCGTTATTCACAGCCCTTCACGATTTGGCTCCCATGTTCCTCCAAACGTCATTGCCCCACCCCACATCTCTGAGCCTCATGCCGCCCTTCTCACCTTTTCTTTATGCCTTTCTCTCCGTCCGGGGTTTCACTTCCTCTCAACTCTCCTTGATAAAGGGATGTTCTCCAAAACGCAACTCAGAAATCTCCTTTTCTCTCATGAAGCTTTCTCAGAGCACCTTTGGCAGAAGCTTAGTTTGCCTGCCTGCCTTTGAACTTGATGGTGGCTCCGCCGAAGGCCCATGACACGTGTCATCTTGTACTGTAGTATTTGGGTCCACATAGTTCTTCTTGTACGTGATGGATGATGAATAAGTACATGGAAGAGTGAAGGTAAATTTACCTCTTTCCCTTCCTAATCTTTACACTGAAAAACCATAGCGTGCAGAACTCACTCTGCAGAAATCTCTGGTCCCTCCAATTTGAAGACAGCCATTGGGCCTAAGGCTGCAGTGATGAGGAGACCTTGGCACGTCTGAGTCCAGATCAGCCTCCAAGGACCATCTCTGAGTTCAGAAGCTTATCTGAATGACTCGATCCTCCCAGGTCCTTGGAATTGCTGGGATGAAAAGGGGCAGAGGTGTAGGCCTGTCATTGTAAAACATGCACATAAAAAATTTAACTGAAGATTTTATAATTACTGAAAATTTGAGGCTCCGAGCTGGCAAATATGTGGTGCAGGCGACCCGGGAGCTGTCTGAGCAGGCTGACCTTTACTTTGCTAACTCTGGAAACCTGGCCACGGGACCCAGCAGACTGTGAACTTACAGATTGAAGGGTAAAAGATGATTTGAAAGAAAAAACTCTTCAAAGCTTGGAAATGGTGCAACTAATTCCCGGTTCTGATGGGAATACTTATAGCACAAGTAGCCTTAGTACAGGAGAATGGCAGACTCTTAAAAACTGACTTGTGTTTATTCAACTTATTTTTTGCAATTAGAAATTCTGGATAAAGGTAAGCAATGTAAATCAGACCCTTTGCTTCCCTTACTTGCCAGAGTACCATGAGTATGTTAGCATTAACAACATGAAGAAATTGACAGGTGAAGGTAAATTAATTAGATAATTTGGGCCCCTTAATTATTCTTTTTCCGTAATAGTAGGTATTATTTAAACTTGTCAGTAACTACCTTTGTTACCGCCTAATATCACTTGGCCTAGGTTGCCTCAGATTTTTGATTTGTAACATGCTAATAATTTAAATTATTCCATGAAATGATGATGAAAATTAAATAATAGACGTGAAAAGTTTATTTAAAACGGCTGCCTTCTGAAGCACTGACACACTTTGGCATGTTCCATGTGTGTGGGTATTATTCAGATAAGACAGTTGATTGCTCCCCGGCTTGTATTTCATACCCTGGAGCACGCTCCTCATCAGAGCACTTAGAATGTGTGTTGATCAATAAACAGATAGGGATGGGTGCATAGATGCACATACCTACCTGTTTTAAACACACATGATTTAATTAACAAGCATTGCTTTGCATGTAATATCAATTTAGAAGTGATCCCAAAGTGGGAGGTTAGGTTCAATGGGTTTTACAAATACTGTATGTGTGCTTTTAAACATAATTTTAGATTCTTGCAAGACTTAGAAAATGTCCTCTAATGCAAGGCTTTCTAAGTATGGTCCATGGACTCAGGCTGACACATAAACTTTTTGTTCCTAGTAGCACCAATAGCATGTCACTTAATTTACTATGTTCTGTTTTTTTTTTTTTTTTCCAAGAGTTGCTTGTTTCTGATTCTGACACGAGCTTTTTAAGCAAACAGCAGTTTGTCTGCTGGCACTTGTCCTGGCTGTGCTGTAACGGCATGTCACCATTTGGGCTTTCATCAGTTTATTCAGTTATTCAACAAACATCCATTGAGCACCCTGTTATTTAAGGTAATCCTCCTGATGTAACAAGTAAGTCCTGAGCTTAATTAACCAAATCCTATTTCCTAGACATATCAGAACATAAATGGATATTCGTGGTCTGGTGGTCTTCTGTGTTTTCTTTGGCAAAATGGCTCTTTCTTTCTTTCTTTTTTTTTTCTTTTTTTTTTTTTTTTTGGTGACAGAGTCTTACTTTGTTGCCCTGGGTAGAGTACTGTGGCATCATAGCTCACAGCAACTTCAAACTCTTGGGCTCAAGCAATGTTTTTGCTTCAGTCTCCCAAGCAGCTGGGACTATAGGTGCCCGCTACAACTCCTGGCTATTTTTTTGTTGTAGTTGTCATTGTTGTTTGGTAGGCCCAGGCTGGGTTTGAACCAGCCAGCCCTGGTGTATGTGGCCGGTGCCCTACCCACTGAGCTACAGGTGCCAGGCCAACATTAGGCTTTTGAAACTCCTAGGTAAATAACCGCCCATCCCTCTTTCCCCATATTGAGTATTAAAATGTTAATACAGTTTTTTTTCCTTTCTTAAAATGTGTATACATGTTTTTGGCACCCTCTTGTATACCCAGCAGTGGGATTGTTGGGTCATATGGTAGTTCTCTTTTTAGTTTTTTAAGGAACCATCAGACTGTTCTCCATAATGGCTGCACTAATTTACTTTCCCACCAATAGTGCATCAGGGTTCCCTTTTCTCCACGTCTATTCCAGCAGTCATTCCAGTCTTTTTGATGAACGCCCTTTGAACTGTGGTGAGATTATGTCTCATTGTAATTCTGATTTGCATTTCTGTGATGATTAATGATGTTGAGCATTTTTCATATGCTCATTGGCCATTTGTACATCTTCTTTTGAGAAATGTCTATTCGGATCCTTTTCTCACATTTTAATCAGATTATTTAATTGTTTCCTGTCAATTGTTTGGAGCTCCTTATATATGTTAGTTAATAACACCTTGTCAGATGGGTGGTTTGCAAGTACTTTCTCCCATTCTGTGGGCTGTCTCTTCACTTTGTCAACTCTTTTCTTTGCTGTGAATAAGCTCTAGCTGGAGGGGACCCCATTTGTCCAACTTTGCTGAGGTGGCCTGTGCTTTGGGGGATTACCCAAAAAGTCTTTGCCCAGACCAATGCCCTGGAGTGTTTCTCCAATTTTTTTTTTTTTTTTGTAGTTGTATAGTTTCAGATCTTAGATTTAAGTCTTTAAGTCATTTTGATTTGAGTGTTGTATAAGGCGAGAGGTAAGGGCCTAGTTTCATTATTCTTCATGTGGAGATCTAGTTTCCCAAGCGCTGTTTATTGAAGAGACCATCCTTTCCCAACTGCATGTTCTTGGCAACTTTGTTGACGATGAGTTCCCTGTAGATGTGTGGATATATTCCTGAGTTCTCCATTCTGTTCCATTGGTCTATATATTCATGTTTACAACAGTACCATGCTGTTTTGAATACTATAGCTCTGTAGTATAATTTGAAGTCAGGTAATTTGATTTCTTCAGTTTTGTCCTTTTTGCTCAGGATGGCTTTGGCTATTCTGCCTTTTTTGTGGTTCCATATAAATTTTAGGATTGTTTTTTCTATTTCTGTGAAGAATGCCATTGGTATTTTGATGGGGATTACTTTTAATTGGTAGATTTCTTTGGGTATTACAGACATTTTAACAATCCAGGAGCATGGAGTATCTTTCTATTTAGTAGTGTCCTCATCAACTTCCTTTATTAATATTTTATGGTTTTCATTATAGAGATCTTTTCATTTCTTTGGTTAAGTTTATTCCTAGGTGTTTTATTTTATTTTTAGGTATTGTAAATGGGATTATTTTCTTGGTTTCTTTTTAGATTGTTTACTTTTGGCATATAGAAATGCTATTAATTTTTGGATGTTGATTTAGTATCCTGAAACTTCTCTGAGTTTATCAGTTCTCATAGCTTGTGAGTGGAGTCTTTAGATTTCTCTAGATATAAGATCATATTGCCTGCAAATCAGGGTTAATTTGGTTTTTTCCTTTTCAATTTGGATACCCTTTATTTCTTTTTCTTATCTGATTGCTCTAGCTAGGACTTCCCAGTACTATATTGAATAACAGTGGTGAAGTGGGCATCCTTGTCTTGTTCCAGACCTTAGAGAAAAGGCTTTTAGTTATTGCACATTCAGCATGGCACCAGCCATGGGTCTGTCATGTGTGGTTTTTGTTGTGTTGAGGTAAGCTCCTCTTATACCCAGTTTTTTGTGAGTTTTTATAATGAAGAGATATTGAATTTTATCAAATGTTTTTTCAACATAAACTGAAACGATCATATGTTTTTTGTCCTGTCCATGTGATATATCACATTGATTGATTTGCATAGGTTGAACCATCCTTGGATCCCTGAGATGACTGTTTGTTAAATTCAGTTTGCCAGTATTTTGAGGATTTTTTCATCTATGCTCATCAGAGATATTGGCCTATAGTTTTGTTGTTGTTTTTGTTATGTCTTTGGTTTTGGTATCAGGGTGGTAGAGGCCTCATAGAATGAGTTTGGGAGGCTTACTTACTCCTTGATTTTTTGAAGTAGTTTAAGTAGTATTGTTTTTAGTTCCTTTTTGAACACTTGGTAGAATTCAACAGTGAAGCCACTGGGTCTTGGGCTTTTCTTTCACTTTTCATTTCTGCTTTTATCTTGTTACTTGTCATTGGTTTATTCAGGTTGTGGATCTCTTTCTGGTTCAATCTTGGTAGGTTGTATATATTTAGGAATTATCCATTTCTTCTAGGTTTTCCAATTTATTGGCATATAGTCACTCATAGTAATCTCTAATGATTCTTTAGGTTTTTGTAGTATCTGCTATAATATTTCCTTTCTCATCCCTGATTTTATTTATTTGGGTCTTCTCTCTTTTTTTCTTAGTCTGGCTGAAGGTGTGTCAATTTTGTTTACCTTTTCAAGAAACCAACATTTTGTTGATCTTTTGTGGGTTTTTTTGTTTCAGTTTCGTTTATTTCATCTCTGATCTTTATTATTTCTTTTCTTCTACTAATTTAGGATTTGTTTTGCTCTTGTTTTTCTAGTTCTTTGAGATACCATATAGGTTGAAGCTTTCCTACCTTTCTGATATAGCACTTATTACTAAAAACTTTCCTGTTACTACTGCTTGTGCTGTATCCCATAGGTTTTGATATGTTGTCTTTTTGTTTTTCTTTTGAGAAATTTTAGAATTTCCTTCTTAATCTTTTTATTTAACCACCGGTCATGGAGCATATTGTTTAATTTCCATGTGTTTGTACAATTTCAAATGTTGCTTTGCTATGTCTAGTTTTATTCCATTGTGGTCAAAGTATCTGGTATAAATTCCTTTTTTTTTTTTTTTTTTTAAATTTTTAAAGACTTGTTTTGTGTCGTTGTATAGTGTGTCGTTGAGAATGATCCATAAACTGGGGAGAATAATGTGAATTCTGCGGCTATTGGATGAAACATCCTATAAACCTGTTAAGTCCGTTTGGTCTATAGTGCAGATGAAGTCCAATGTTTCTATGTTGATTTTCTGCCTGGATGGTCTATCCAATGCTGGAAGTGGAGTGTTGAGGTCACTAGTGATTATTGTATCAGGGTCAATCTCTCTATATAGCTCAGATAATAGTAATATTTGCTTTAACTATCTGGGCCCTACAGAGTTGAGTGCATACATAGTATATAATATGCAGAGGGTGCCAAAAACATATATACACATTTTAAGAAAGGAAAAAGCTGTATTAAAGTTGGAAGACTCAAATCATATTTGACTTTGGAAATTAAATGGGATACAAGATACAATATCATAGATAACAAATGTTTTTAGTATATACCGAGTATTGCAATTTTAATCATTTCTTCCTTTCTTAAAATGTGTACATATTTTCTGACAACCTGTGTATTTAGAACTGTTTTATCCTCTTGTTGAATTGATACCTTTATCATTATATAATGACCTTCTTTGACTCTTTTTACAGTTTTTGTCTTAAAATCTATTTTACTTGATAGAAGTACAGCTGCTTCTGCCCTTTCTGGTTTCTATTCGCATGGAATGTCTTTTTCTCTCTCTTTGTTTCTAGCCTATGTGTGTCTTTACAGGTGAAGTGTATTTCTTACAGAAAACATATGGTTGGCTCTTTGCTTTTTTTTTTTTTTAAATCTGTTTGGGTTCTCTATGTCTTTTGATTGGAGAGTTTAGCCCATTTGCCGTCAATGTTATTGATAAGGAAGGACTTACTACTGATACATTGTTCTTTGATTTCTGGTTGTTTGTGGTTCTCTCTTTCTGTCTTCCTTCCAGTCTTCCTTTGTTAAAAGTGATTTTCTCTGGTAGTGTGTTTTAATTTCTTGCTTGTCATTTTTTTGTATCTGTTATAGGTTTTGTTTGGAGGTTACCATGAGGCTTGGAAAAACATTTTATAACCAATTATTTTAAACATATGACAATTCGGCTTAAAAGAAACAAACAGAGAGAAATCTAACAGAGGTTGTACCATTTAACTTCATCTCTACTTTTTGTTTTTGTTTTTGTTTTTCCTATCCATCTATCTGTTAAAAAGTCATTGTAGTTATTTTTAATAGGTTTGTCTTTTAATCTTCCTACTCAAGATATAAGTGATTTTTATACCACAGTTATGCAATAGCGTATTTTTTATTTCTGCACTGTTACCAGGATGTTGTATACCTTCAAGTGGTTTCTCATTATTCATTAATGTTCTTTTCTTTCAGATTGAAGAACTCCTTTTAGCATTTCTTGTAGGATAGTTCTGGTGTTGATGAAATCTTTCAGCTTTTGTTTGTCTAGGAATATCTTTATTACGTCTTCATCTTTGAAGGATACTTTTGCAGGACATAAAATTCTAGGGTTTTTTTTTTTTTTTTTTTATTCACCACTTTGAATATGTGCTGCCCCTCTCTCCGTGCCTGGATGGTGTCTACTGAGAAGTCTGCCACAAGATGTATCAGAGCTCCTTTTTTTTTTTTTTTTTTCTTAATTTAATTTTTTTTTTTTTTATTTTTAAAACATATAAATTGAAATTATTGCAAAAAAGGGGTAAAATTTGCTGGTTTCATATA
>CAUYPK010009418.1:0-12823 GCA_963574355.1 Loris lydekkerianus
CAGGGAAAACTCTTGAAGGAATCGGCCTGGGTGAATATTTTATGAGGAGGACTCCCCAGGCAACTGAAGCAGTATCAAAAATACACTACTGGGACTGATCAAACTGAAAAGCTTCTGCACAGCCAAGAACATAGTGAGCAAAGCAAGCAGACAGCCCTCAGAATGGGAGAAAGTATTTGCAGGTTATACCTCCGATAAGGGTCTAATAACCAGAATCCACAGAGAACTCAAATTTATTAGCAAGAAAAGAACACGGGACCCCATTTCAGGGTGGGCAAGGGACATAAAGAGAAACTTCTCTAAAGAAGACAGACGCAAAATCTACAAACACATGAAAAAAAGCTCATCATCCTTAATCATTAGAGAAATGCAAATCAAAACTACTTTGAGATATCACCTAACAGTAAGAGTAGCCCACACAACAAAATTCCAAAACCAGAGATGTTGGCGTGGATGTGGAGGAAAGGGCACACTTCTATACTGCTGGTGGGAATGCCCACTAATACGTTCCTTCTGGAAGGATGTTTGGAGAATACTTAGAGACCTAAAAATAGACCTGCCATTCGACCCTATAATTCCTTTACTAGGGTTATACCCAGAAGACCAAAAGTCACAATATACCAAAGACATCTGTACCAGAATGTTTATTGCAGCCCAATTCATAATTGCTAAGTCATGGAAGAAGCCCAAGTGCCCATCGACCCACGAATGGACTAGCAAACTGTGGTACATGTATACCATGGAATACTATGCAGCCTTAAATAAAAATGGAGACTTTGCCTCTTTCATGTTTACATAAATGGAGGTGGAACATATTCTCCTTAATAAAGTATCCCAAGAATGGAAGAAAAAGTATCCAATGTACTCAGCCCTACTTTGAAGCTAAACTATAGCTTTCACATGAAGGCTATAACCTAACTATACCACAGGACTATGGGGAAAGGGCCAAGGAAGGGGAAGGGAGGGGGGTGGTTTGGGTGGAGGGAGGGTAATGGGTTGGGCCACATGTAAGGTGCATATTTGTATCTATAATTAAAAAAAAATTTAAACGATAAAATATATATATATATATATTATAGGTTTGTGTAACTTGTAGCTTCATTGTTGCTATGTTTGAATAATTTAACAATTTATTCCTTTATTCCTTCCTTTGTCCAACTGTCATTCAGCTTAAGGTTGTTTAATTTCTATCCCTTTGTGTAGTGATTTATGCTTTAATTAGAGTTGATTTCCAACTTTATTGCCTTGTGGCCTGAGAATATACAAAGTATTGTTTAAATTATTTTAATTTTGTTGAGCTTTGATTTGTGTCTTGGATATGATCTATTTTGGAGAATGTTCCATGGGCTGATAAAAAGAACATATATTCTCTACCTTTATAATGCTGTATTCTGTGTATGTCTTAAGCCCATTTGTTCTAAGATCTTCTTTAAGTCCCATGTATCTTCATTTAATTTTTATTTAGAGGATCTTTTCAGTTCTGTCAGCAGGGTGTTAGAATCCCCAGCTATTTGGTGTTATTGGATATCATATTGCTCAGGCTAATTAATGTCTGTTTCATAAATATGGGAGCATTCAAGTTGGGTGCATAAAATATTTAGAATTGAAATATCTTCTTATTATATTGTTCCTTTGACTAGTATGAAGTGGCCGTCTTTGTCATTAGTTAGTTGCTTTAAATCCACTTGTACATGAAAATAAGTTTGCAACCCCTCATTTTTTGTTGGATTTCCATTTACCTGAAATATTGTTTTCCAAACCCTTCATCTTGAGTCTTGTTTTGTCCTTCAAGGTTAGGTGACACTGTGGGGACCTATCAATACCATCTTTCCAAAAGGCCAAAGCTATAAGGACACCCTAGAGCATGAATTCAAAGCCTCCTTGATCCAGACCAATGTCATGACTCATCCCAGGCCTCAGAGTAAGGCTTTCTTCCATAAATACAATACAACATGAAATAGGATAAAGCAGATCAGAGAAGAAAAAAAATAATAAAAATAGATAAAGAAAATTAAAAATAAAATTATATAAGATAAAGGAATAGAGGATATCTTAGTTGTTTTATGTTGGAAAGATGAGAAAGGTAGAAAAATATCTGCCAGAAGAGAACAAAAATGAAAGAAATATAAAATAAAGAACAAAATGGGCTAAAAAACTGTAGCAGACATGGACGAGCCCTTACTATTCAAGAAAGTATGAATAAAAAAAAAATACAACCAAACTAAATAAAACAAAAAGTAAACCACAACAGCAACAAAAACAAAATAACTAAGGGAAAAATTGAGAAAAGAAGATAAAGGAATAAATACATATCTATTGCAATTTATTGCCTTGACACCAGGTAGTACTGTGGTCTTAGGAGACGGAGAACACACACACGCTGGTTTTGCTATATAAGATGGGGACTGGAAGCTACTCTCTAGTTGCTGAGGAGACCTGGTCCTGATTTCTTGATTTATATTCTCTGAATCAGGGCTTGCCTGTTTCACTAGCATTTAGTCCCCATGGGATGGGGATTTTGAAGCTCTCAACAGATTTCTTAGGAAGTATGCCTTGACCTTCAAAACAGTGCCTCTTGTCCCAATGTGGCTTTCCTGGGGGTGCCATTCAAACCACCTCAAGTATGGCTGCCTGATCATCAGAGCTGGCTATGTACTAGAACCCTGGGGACAGTTCTCCCCAGGCATCCCGCCTACAATGACAGCACACTGATAGTAGCCAAACCACCCAGTGATTCAATGCTGGCTGCTAGATACTGTTTGAGTTTACTTGATCACTTAAGCCCTTCCAAAGCACCTCCAGTAAGCAGCTTAGTACAATAAAAAACAAACAAACAAACAAAAAAAAAAACAAAAAAAAAAACTGCAGTACAGCCCTTACTTGTTCCTAGTGCCCTGCTGAAGTGAAGTATTTTTTCTTCTGAGACTGGCTGGTTTCATTTATCATAATGATTTTCCAGCTTGCAAAATGTTCAAAGATGGTGGTAGAGAATTGTTACCTCACACCCCCCACAACAAAGATGGTTAGCATTATAGAAACAGACCTGTATGTTACCTCTCAGCTTTGTTTACTGCTTCCAAGTTTCACATAGGGGAACATGGCCACTGAACTAAGTGTAAAAAGAAGTATGGAAGAGAAAATGAAAAAGTCCTAAAGAACAAACTTTCCTTTTAAACTATACAACTAAAAATAATGTCATGTTCTTTCAGAGATGAAGCATTATGATGAGAAAGTAAAGGCAATACACAAAATAACTAACTCTAAAATTTATTCTGTGGGCCATTTGAAAAAAATCTTTCAACTTTATAATTTTCAGTTTTCTCATTCATAGCATTGTGTTATCAGTCAACTGCCCACCAGGATGAAGGGATGAAATGAGATGAATGATGTAAAACACGACACATGGCCATGAGATCTAATCCAGATATATTAGAGTTTGGCAATGATCATTTAAAAGGAAAGTTAAATTATTTAGTTAACAAAATAAATATTTGTTGCTTGCCTACCAATGGATCTTTCAGATTATTTCAGTAGGTTTCTAGTCCCCTCCTTCACTAACTCTTTAATATATTTTTAGACATAATTTCTAGAAGCTTAAATGAGGTAGAAAAAAATACCTAGAGATGGTTTATATCTTCTCTTCCTATAGATTTTGGTTCCCATATTTTTCTTCAAAACCTATTATAAAATGCAATCTGAAGGATAATTCTCTGACCTTATCTGTCTAAGCTACCTATGGATCTTTTATCCATTTTCAAAGGATAGCTTAGGTTCTCTGTGAATACAGATTTTAAGATGAATGTATATGCTGTAGATAAGCTGTAAGAGATTGAAGATCAAGAAAATTCCTTAACTTCTCACAGTACTCTCAGTATGTGGTCCTCTCCTCTTTGAAATAATAAATCATCCAGGAATTGACTACCCCTGTGAAAATGCCCTAAAAACAAAAATCTGAGAATCTACTGGCTCCCTCTACAGAAACAGTGCACTTAAAATATTAAACTTTATTTACAGTCTGATCTTTTCATATTTTAGCCAGTTTTTTGCAATCATGCTGTTGAAACTCATGAAAGGCAAGCACTGCCACAATCCCACTGTAGCAATCACAAAACTCCCTGAGGAAACTATCTATATGTCTGCTGATGACATGAAAACAGGAGGTGTTCTAATAGAGAGATGAGATGGTAATGCATTTGTCCAGAGCTAATTGAAAGATTTATACATTGAAAAGGTTAAAACATTTGGAATTTTGAGTTAGGAGTAAAGGGAAAAGGTGAAAAATGAGTGACTATGTGATTAAATAGTTGAAATTTTGAATAAAAAGCAGACTCTTTAATTAATATAACTGCTTATATTTGATCTTCATATTTTCATATATTTTAGCTCGCAAATATATACATACATACAAGTATATATTTATATAAAAATCACTAAAAATCTGGTAAGTAGTTGATTAGATTTACAGTTTGCTACATGTTTTATTTTTCATAAAAGGAAAAATGTTAAGTTTCCTCGAGGAAGAAATCTCCAGTAACTTCACTGAAGGTGACCATGCTTCCTCAAACACATTTTATCTAGAAATAGCAATGTTACATTTAGGGCAGATCTCACTTGAGATACAATATGAATAATAATTATTTTTATATCATTATAAGTTATATACATTTATAATTATATTGTATGTAATAATAATTTTTAAATGATACTTGATGTATAGCTATGAAATCTATGATGGCTTTTTAGAGATGAACAATCAATGAGAGGTTGTAGACCAGAGTTCTTCAAGCATCTGGAGATCTAACCTTTTCAATAACACTGCTCTCTCACTAAAGGAGAGCAAATAAAGATTCTATACAAAATATAGATATGTATATACATAGATACATAGTGAGAGAGAGTGAAAGAAAGAGAGCGCAATCTAAGAGGTTATGTACTCTCTAAATCTACTCTTTGAATACATAAAAACAAATCTTATTATATCTGGGTTTTTGCACTCTATTGTTATTTTTAAAATTTTATTTAATTAAGGCTTCTTGGATATATTTTAAATTATGATTTTTTTCAAGTAATATTTAAACATAGTGTGAATCAGAATTATATTTTAGAGACACTGGAAGAATATGTTTATCCATCTGTCACTTATGCTAAGACAAACTCATCAAGTAAATGATTCATGAACAATATCGGCATATCTGTCTTCACATATGGACATTAGCTAGCTGGTTAGTAAACACTATTTTTTTTTTTTCTTACAAGAAATAATACTACTTCTTTTTTCATTGGAGAGTTGTGTATTTCAACACTGGACAACTTAAACTTGAATATTAACTAAACAGAATCACTGAGGTGAGTACCTGCCCTTGATAGATGGAAGTCTGCTATTTTTTTAGACATAGAAGACAACAGGCAGCTGTCTTCAATTGTCTTCAGACAGTTTATTAATGGGAACAATTTACAAAGCCAAAGTACCCAGTAGAATATGTATGGAACCATGGATTTAGAAGATTTTTGGAGCCTAATAAGAGTAGAGAGTGAATGACTCCTTGAAAATGTTAATCAATATACTTTGAGATATTTTTCATACAAGTTTTTCATTAATACAGAATCAGAGGGGATTAAAAAGTAAAATATATAGCATCTGTATTTGAAAACTTTATAACAAATTTGCTAAAGTATATAAAATTTCACTAAAATGTAAGTCCCATGGAACTAATTTATTACTCTAATTTATTGATTGATATTTTCTAAGTAGCATATGTAATTAGATGTATATATTCTAAGAATACACATGTATTTATGTATTCTAGAGTCTGATACAGTAGGCCTTTAATAAATAGTAATAAATAGTAATAAATGAAGATACATAGGAGAGAAAATACATGAACTACTGTAATATTTCTGAGAAAGCAATAATTAGTGTGAGATGAAATGATCTGGGCAAGAGTCATGGACAAATGGAGCTCAAATTGGGTCTTAAATGGTATATAGATAATAATGGTACATATGAATAAAGAGATTCATTTATAGTCAAAACTTATAGCAATATGTACAGAAAATTTGGTGAATAGTGACAAAAATTAAACTATCAAAGTGAAATATTCTTCAGAAGAGTAAGGAGAAAATGAAGTTTTGAGGGTAACTTCAAATGGAAAAAGAAGATTGATTGTTTAGATCAGAATTTAGTCTTTATTCCTAGGGAAATTGGAAGTCTTGATAACTTTGGAATGAGACAAAGTCAAGAAAATTGGCAATGGAGAAATTGGATGCTGGTGTTGACTGGCATGCTGATTCTACTCAATCTGTTTAAAGTAAGTTGGTTTCTATCGGATAGGATGCATGGATGAGTATCTGGGTATTATTTATAAAGTTTACATCAATTTGTTTAAAAAGCTTCTGAAATAACTGAATTTCTTAATTACATCAAGGATATCTTGCTCCTAATCCTGGAACCAGAAGATCAACATGAAGCAATGGGAGTTAAGTACTATTGATCTGTGTATAATTATATTACTTATTTCTAGAGGGTTTGGCCATTAGTAAGGAAAAAAAATATCCAGTGATAACTTCAATTGGTTTTAGAGAAAAAGGCATAAAAATTCAGAGTAGACCGGTGAGATTTAAGATTCTTAGGAGAAATTAAGCTCTTCTCTTGAATTATTGCCCCTGGAGAAAGGAAATGAATTAATCTATATGGGTAGGAAACATGATAGAAGTTGAAAAAAGATCCGTATCTTTCATAGTAATGGTCATTACTTCACAATAGAACTTTCTGTGGTGACGGAAATCATCTAAATCTGGGCCATTCTGTGTGCTGCCTATGAGATGTATGTGACAATTGAATACTTGAAATATGATTAATGCATTGGAGGAACTAATTTTTAAATTATACTTACCTTGAATTAAATAAAATTTAAAAATCCTAGTGGCTAGTAGCTATATTTTTGGACAGCACAAGTCTAAACTTTTTCCTACCAACAAGAAGCAAAACTTTGGACATTTTCCAATGGCTGGCTCTACAAAAGAGACTAGGGGATATCTCAGTAAAAATAAAATAAATATATACATAAATAATTTAAAAAGTGATAAAATTATAAAAATCCGGAAAATTCTATAATCCTAATCAATAATAGTTAACTTCCATTGCTTCATGTTCTCTTCTTCACACTGAACTTTTCATATCAGTTACTAGCTGGGTGCAGACCACAAAGCAATCTCTGTCTGAAACATTGCTAGTTGTTCTTATAGAGCAAAAGAGAAGCTTGTAAAGCCACACGTTCCACAGGTTCTTAAAACTCTGATCATTACTGACACACATCACTTCTGCTCATATATATATAATGCATATTATGTGTGTTTATGAGATGTATTTTCATACATCATACATAAACACACACACACACACTTTTTTATTAGCCACTCAGATGGCCACTACTGAGTTCCACAGAGTAAGGGTATAGAGCCACCCTCAGAAGGAGTAATAGTAATATAGTCTATCACAGTGGCCAAAAAGGGTGTAAAAAGAGAATATTTGTTGAATTCATGAATATTTGCTACCAGATTCTGTGTATCCCAACTAGACCTTGATGCTACGTACCTATCACCTATCAGTGTAGATGTAACAATGAGGTGTGGCATGTTATGTTTTTCCAGTACCATCCTTCCCCAGCTTGCACATGATCACATCCCTTTCATTCTTTACTTGCTATTTTAAATATCACCTCTTCAGAAAGAAGTCTCCAATACCCTAATTTAACTTAGAGAATCTTGACATATTTTTGGTATAATGTATGTCAATTAAGTAGAATATTCTCTGAATTTAATAGAATAAGTAGGAAAAGCATTAGTCAGATTAAGGCCCTTATTTTAAGAGGACCCTTTGGGTATACGTTTCACTTGCCTGTTACTGTGTAAATTCCTGGAAGGCAAATTTAAGAATTAAGTCATTCCTAATCTCCTGTGACTTAATGTCCAGCCAACAAGTTGAAAGATTTATTGAATAAATTGCATAAAGAATAAATCTGAGTATTCTAAGCAATGTTTATTATAAATAGTAAAAATATTAAACAAGATAAAACATAAAATTATAAATATAAAATGTTAAACAGAGGAACATTTTAAAGCAGGGTATTGGGATAAAGTAACATTTCTTTACAGTACAACTAGTGAGACACAGTAAAATTATGTTGCCTTTTTAGAAAAATGAAATCACTGCTTAAGGTTACATCTCAATAATGGAAATGAAAAGGGTAGAGACTCTTGAGCAATTTCCAACTTAAGATAATAATAATTCTAAAAATAATTTGTCTCAAATGAATTGTCTGAGTTTCTCAATAATTATTTTAGGGGTATGTTAATTTATTTTTATTCATTTGGATATTTGAAATGAGAAATTTTCTAAAATTTCATATAAGTCAGTTTTGTAGGACTAGTATGAAAAGATCAATCCATCTCTTACCATCTTTTTACCTGCATAAGTGAGTCATTGGCCTTCTACACTGATATTATAACCTCTGATAAATCCTGTTATGATCTATTCCCATAGTGAGCCTCTCTTTCTGGTTAAAGGTTTCACCTCCTTCCCCTTTCCTTCTTCCCACTGACTCTAGATCTGGCCATATTCCCCTTCTGTCTAAATAAACATTGTAGAGTATGATCAGCTTGCTTTTGAACTACTATTTAGTCACTGAATATTTTTGAAATATGCCAGATTAATGCTCCTAATTTACTTATTTTAGTAACTTATTATTCTAGCATCAGGAAAAAAGAAGAAAGATAAAGTGTCAATCCCTGATGCATGAAGTAGGTAAAAGTGGTTACTTTATTCTGTTAGTACATTTACAGCTTTATATTTACTACTATTTATTAATATAAACTCAATTACTGAACATAAGTAGTTGCCGTCAGCGACAAGGAGCACTCGAACATGGAGGTATGGATGCCAGTCACAATTCCTGTAACTGGTAGGGTACAGTGGAAACAAGCCTTTTGAAGTAGAAGCAGAAATTGTTTTAATAGGTTATTTTGCACAACAATTTTTTTTACTAGACCCTTATATACCAATGTCTTTAATTCATGTACGAGAAAATATCTCCACACCTATTGTTCTTAAAGTCTAGAGGAAGAAATAATCAGTAATGGAGAAGAGAGAAAAATGCAGATCGAAAAGAATGAAATGACAACAAAGAACATGGTGATTTAAAAAATCTATCTAGGAATTTTTTGTAAGGACTGATATTTAAACTGACACCTCAATTATGAGAATTCACCAGACATGCTGAAAACATGGACAGAACGGTAGGTCATCATGTTTCGGGACAAATCAACAAAAGGTTGCTACCATCACGCAAGCAGTGGTCATGTCCCCA
Source organism: Loris lydekkerianus (assembly GCA_963574355.1). Lineage (NCBI taxonomy): Eukaryota > Metazoa > Chordata > Mammalia > Primates > Lorisidae > Loris > Loris lydekkerianus. The sequence continues at coordinate 9,366 of CAUYPK010009418.1, forward strand.
GAGATGATCAGAACCATGCCACACGGAATGCAGACAGCTGGATTCTGGATGAGGTCGGAGAAGGGGCAGACACCAAAGTATTAGATAATGAGAATTCTAAGGTGTGAAAAGACCTGTGACCATAAGTGAGTTGTAAGCACAGAGGCACACGGGCTGATGTGGTCTAACAGTATTCAGAGCTTTGATTAGAATGTATCAGATGGCCTGAGCAGACAGCACTGTTGGGAGAAGGTCAGGAGTCTAGAAATCCTGTTATTACTTGGACATGAGTCAGCTAAGCCATTGAATCTTTATATGCCTCAGTTTTCTCATACATAAAAATGAAGTTTATGACAAGAGGTTTATATTAGCTTCTTATTCCTGCTGTATTAAATTACCACAAATTTTGTGATTTCAAAAAAATACATATGCATGCAAATGTACTATTGTATAGATCAGAGTTTAGGAACCTGACATGGGTCTTACCAGAAAAGCAGGGACCACACAGGGCTGAGTTTCTTATCTGGAGTCTCCAAGAAAGGATCTGTTTTTTGTTCATTTTGGTTCTTGACAGAATCCAGTTCCTTGTGATCACAGAGCTGAGGCCCCTGTTCCCTTGCCAGCTTGTCACCTGAGGATCACTGTCAGCTTTTAGAGGTCACAGTGTTCATTGGCTCAAGGATTCCTTCCTCCCTCTGCAAAGCCAGCCATGGCAGATGAGGTCCATCTCATGCCACACATCTCTCCTGTCTCTACTCCACTGCCTCACGTCTCAGACCCAATCTTCTGGCTTCCTCTTTCACTTTTAAGGTCATGTGTAGTTACATTAGTTAATACCCAGTAATCCAGGATAATCTTCCTATTATCCATTCATTAATATGCTTAAATTAATCTTAACCTTAATTATTTTTTCCATGTACAATAGCATACTCAATGGTTTTGGGAATAAATACCTCGATGTCTAGGGATGAATAGAAGGACTCTTCTTACCACCATTTTTTTTCTTAAAATTTGTTATACCTATAAAGAAATATATGTGTGTGTGTGAAAAAAAAAATATATATATATATATATGTATATATGTATATATTATATGCATGAATTTTATTTTGGCAAGTCAGTACATCAGTTTGGAATGTGTTAGACATTTTAAGTGGTTTCCACGAATATCATATAGAATACATTATATGTGGAATATGTACCTGTTATAAATATATATGGAATATACATAAAACTATAGTGTAGTGTGAAGCAAATGATTAAGGGAAAAGCTATATTTCACTTTATTTTAAAATTAGGTAATTTTACATAAAATTATCTGAAAAATGATATCATACTTCTATAAAACGGGAGCGAGAGAGAGAGAGAATGCATACTGGCCACTTGATTTATTTTGCTGTATATGTGGAATTGGCTATTTCAAAACCACTGCTGTGAGATGTTCATGTTGTCCTTTAAAATAAATTGGATTTTCTTAGACCTTGTCAGTGTTTTGATGATATTTTATAAAGCATACTTTTAATTATGAGGCATCATTCACTTTCAGAATATTAGTTAAATATTTGTATTTAATGTCTCAATTAATTTCTGCTTGCCAATTTGTTTTTATTAAACATTTTATTAAGTTCATATTATGTTTTCTGGTTTACCCAAAATTTTAGTATGAGAGGAACGTATTTTTTAAAAAGGAATTAAAAATAACATATGATCCTTTCATAGGCCTTTTTAATGCCTTTTTCCATGAAAGCAATCTGTATAGTACGTCCTCTTTGATCAAGAGCAGTATAAATGCTAATGTATTGTAGTCCAATTTTTGCTCCACTGCATGAACATAGTATAATAAAAATATGTTCTTCTGGAACTAACTCATTAGTTGCTATTTCTTTTTCTCATGACCTTTGGGAAAGTAAATAATATCATAAAGCCCAAACAATCTTGTAAAATTCATATCCCCAAATGAATGAGGAAAATTGCACGGCACTTGTACAATCTCTGGAATTGGGTTAGAGTCCTTGGGGCTGGAGTGTCACCCAGTACAGACCACATATTCTGCCTTTTACATTGAATCAAACTGTAAATCTTGTAGTTATTTTTATTGCTGCTTGTTCTCTGCTTTGGGTGACAACTTAATAACCCACAATAGTATCTGGCTGTAAAGTGGTACACATGACTGGTCACAGGCAGTCAAGGGAGCCCTTGTACTTTCTGATTGCTACTGGAAAATCATTTGTACAGTTTGTAACAGAAGTGAATAAATAAATGAATGAATAAACACAGAAACTTAGGTCTTGCTGAAAGGTGACTAGAAAATCAAATTGAAAGCTCATTTTCTTCACTATGCACAATATGTGCTTTTCTAGATGGGTCTGGGGTAGAATTTTTGCTATGTCTATGACTGATGGCAGGTAAAATTTTATCCATGGTTTGACTGAAAATATACCCATTAAAAAATATACCCCATCCTTATAGTTCACTTATTAAAATTGTTCTTAGACTGTGATTTCCAATTTCACAGTAATTACAACATATTTGTTATCTGCCTTATTTGAATAGCATCACCAAATGCTACGTAAGGTCTTCAGCTCTCTCCAAAATGCATTTGAAACTTTCAAAACATATTTTTAATATTATGTATCCTTGGACTTCACCAGCTGGTGAGAACATGCACACATACACACACATAACCTCCCTCATACACCCTCCCCCCACACACACACACATTTCTCTGATTTTTGATCAGCGCTAGGAGATTAAAGAAGCCATTATGTTTTTAGGGGAAGCTTATCTAATCTTTAGATACACACCAGTATCTAAAGGCTTTTCTGTCTTAAAAAGTCCTAGATCAATATGTCTCATTTTTATCTGGTATCAGTTCTTGCTGCTTCTACTATATTTAAGTATTTTAGGCTTTCATCCATCTCTGGCTTATACATTGCAATAATTTACCAAAGATTTCCCTGCCTCCATTTTACCCTGCTATAGACTGGCTGTTACCTTGCAGGAGAGTAAAATCCCTACAGGTTATCTGACAGTACCACACCTTTTATAATCTCTAATGACTCCTATAGCCTGCAGATAAAGGTGATATTCCTCAGCTAAGACAGTGAAGCTTTTCTGAAATTCTCAGTTATTTTCAATTTAAAATTAGTAGTTTTCTCTAACAAAGGAAAACTGCTCATTCTTTGCCCTTGGATAAAAATACCAGCATATATAATTATGCACCAATTAAACATTCTCTCCTCTTTTTCATGTGCTTGAAAAGTTAACTACTTTCTGTGATCTGATACAGTCATTTTCATATCTCTTTCTAGTATTTACTTCAGTAAATTATAGTTGATTAACATTTCTCCTTTCCTTACATTTTAACATTTCTCCTTCTCTCTGTATTTTCAGATCCACAGAGCCTGAACCATGTTCCTCACATATAACAGGCACCTACTGTTTGATGCTGAGTAAAACACTGAGGCAAAATAAGACGA